>VNJO01006087.1:0-23236 GCA_008042535.1 Drosophila tani | reverse complement strand
GAGATCGGAGATCTCGGATGACGGGGAGACCCATCCCCCTTTCGAAGATCCCACTCAGACTCGGCTCGACGGCCACTGATTAATTATAGTGAGCACTTGTATAGTACTCGTTACTATAAGGCATGATAAAGCAAATAAAGAGAGAGCATAAGGAGAGATTGTGGCAATAAAGGGCAGATCTCGTCTTGGCTGCCACAGCTGCTGTTGCTGATGCTGCTGCTGGGTCAAGTTCAAGGACAGGCTGTGCGTTCAACAATAATAAATGGAAATGAATGGAGAAGGAGGCGGAGGAGGAGCAGCCAGAAATGAGGGTAAGGGGTAATGGGAGCATGTGTACAGGGAGAAAAATAATATACTATGGAATATTCAGAAACAAAATAGTATTTTTTATAAAATATATTTATAGTAATCATAATCATTGATTCTATGTATTAATAAGTCTATTATATTTGCTTTCTAAATATATACACAATTTATTGATGAGAATAAAAGCTTTAATTATTATTGATAGATAATTTATTTTATATATAATATATAAAATCTAGATTTCTTAGTTTCACTTCTATATTGATTGATTAAGATCTATAAACCAATTAATTTCACTTTTATTTAAACCCATCTCCCATCTCTTTCCTGTTTACTCTCCCCTACCTCTATCTCTGTCTCAGTCTAGCTTGTTATCTTTCGGAAGACCGCGCCCTTTGTAGATCATTGGGTCACTATGTGTGCAGATGCGTCCCTCAGCGTCACTTTACCGCTTGCAACTGGAACACAGGCGGCAAAAAGTAAAAAAAAAAAAAATAACCAAAGAATACTGACCACAAGAGGCCCCCGAAGGCTGTCTTCTCTGGCTCCGCTCCGCTCCCCGATTCTGCGAAGAAAGGAGGCGCAGAAATGAATTTGCAGCTCGTGGGGTAATCAAGTGAGGCAACTGTGGCAACGATGCCACTTGTACTTGTGCGCTCACTCAGACAGCGTGGAGCTTCCATTGTGAACGGTGTTGTCGGTGTTGTTCTGGTTGGCGCTGCTCCTTGTACTCTATATCAGGGAAAATGGTCATATGACAGATGTTTATAAGAGATTACCTTAGTTTTTTTATTTTTAAATATTTATTTATGTTTATAAATTGAAAATAACATTGATACTTGCTTATAACATTTAGCTTCCGCCTAAAACAGGCTTTTGAATTTCTTAAATATTTCAAGTGATATTTTTGCAGAGCATTTGGGGAACTCCTAGAAGAAACCTCACTTTGGAGTATTCTTACTTGTTATCAATTGTTGTTGTTTTGCAGTTCTACACACCCCCCTCCCCAGCCCAGTTGTTGTTGTTATTGCATTTAAGTGCAGCTTGTTAATGCTCATTAAATGTTAAGGGAGCTGTGAGCCGTGAGCTGGCTCTGAGCTTGGCGAGCCGCTGAGCTGGAGAGCTCGGCCCGGCCGGCCGGCTCAGCTCCACGGCACTTGTCAGAGCCTGAGCCCTGCCACAAATTGTGGCAGAGTCGGATCCCCGGAGCTGTGGGCTTTAGTTTCATAAAATGAAGCGAGCCAGAAAGTCGCGGCGGGCGCATTGAAAGGAAAACACAACTTTGCCTATGCACTAATAAAATCGGAAAACATAAACAAAAAAAAACACGATCGATGACAGTGAATAAAAGTTCAAGCAATAAAATTAACAAGAAACAACCCAAAACCAAAAATAAGCAAAGGAAAAACTTAAACGTAAATTGAAAATTCAAAACAAGTTGAATATCTTCGTGAGCTTCCTTTTTTTACACAGAGGAAAATAGTTTCAGTTGCATATTAAAAAAAAAAAAATTTCAACTTACATTTGTAATATTTTTTACAGCCTTAAAAAGTGTTAAGAAATTAAATTAATATAACCAATAAACGTACTGATAATCGTGAAACCTTTAAGCTCATATAATTTCTCGGATCTTCAAGATTTAGATTCATGTATGTTATAGCTTAATATTTTATAGTCTTCTTTTAGGCATTTTTATAAGTGATTTGAATTTTCCTTTCCTGAAAGAGATTCCTTCTCTCCTTTGCTAGGCAACCCAATTGAATTTTCTAACCCTTCACCTTGTACTTTTTCTCTGTGCATCGCTCCATCATCGAGATCAGCTCATCATTATCGTGATCATCAACATTGTTGTCGTCGCGTGAAAAACCTGTTCGCTTGGGAAAAGGCTTCGTGTTGTTGATATTGTTGTTGCTATATCTTGTGGCTGTGTGAAGCTAATTGAAAAGAAGTATTAACAACGCTGCCTTTTGTTTTTATACCTTTTGATGATTGACTGACCGACCGACCAGCACGAAGGAGTTGCACGAGTATCAGGGGCAGTCTGCTGGTATCTGGCATGGCATAATTGTGGGATCAACCGGCAGCAGGGCCGGGACGAGCCTCACCAGCTAATTAGTAATGCAAAGCCAATGCCTACTCAGTCACTCATTCAGTCACTCAGGCAGGCAGTCATTCAGTCACTCAGTCAGTCATTCAGGCAATTGCTTAGAAATTCGATTTGTATTTCCACTGATCGACAGGATAAGAATTCATCCGTCTCGGAGGAGAGCGTGTGAATCCCCCGACCAGAGATGAAGATACGATGGGAATCGTATCTAATGTGACAGCTGAGGGTAGCCAGATAAGTATCTACAAGATAATAAGAGTCGGTAGGATGTCGGAGGATTTATAAATGGCGATGGGGAATTGAATTGACAGAAGGTAGTGTAGGTAATGTTCGACCGATGTAAATTTATGAATAGTTTTGTGACAAGATTTTTTCTTAGTTCTTAAAAATTTGAGTAAATGCATACTTTGTTTTTAAATGTTTGCATTTTTACTTTATATAAATCTGTATAATATTTTTTATAAGAAAATGTATAGGTTTTTTAATTAGTTAAATGTCTAAAATAATTGTTACAAGTCTTGAAATATAAAAACAATGAAAAACAGATCGATCTAAGCCGATTTGGGTTTCCCTTCTTTAGGGGTATTAACATTGGGTTTACGATCTTTACTTACTAAAAATTAAAGCGAAAAATTCTATTTAATATACCAATAAATAAAATGAAGATTAGGTAGTAATATTTCCACATTTAATTACTGCTTTTGAATAAGTGGGGATTTCTGAAAGCTAATATAAATAAATTAAGTCATAAACTAAGATACATATTTAGTGCGGTTAATTACACAGGTATATTTAATATTCCCCGAATAACCTATTATTATATATTTTTTAATTGGTTACTTACTATTTTAATTTAATTTCAAGATAGACCTTCTAAGAACTTTGCATAAACTTATTATTAGGTTTAGTCTGCATTTCCTGTCCCATTTCTTGATAAACAACCGATCGCTCCATATACAAACATCCATATCGTTGTGAATGAGATACGTCTATTTCCATCTTCCTACATCTTGTATCTATATCCTCCACCGATCCAGATCCAGACGAGCGTGCACACATGCGCATTGTTTGGCTTTAAAACAACGACCACAACTCTAATTCGCATTAATTTAAAACTCAATCAAGGCAATTAGCGCGCACACTGGAGCGACACTCACGATCGCCTCGGTTTCCAGCCCCTTCTGGTGTTCCTGTCCCCCTCCTTGATCTTCACCGCGCCACGTCCCTGCCCACACACTGCACACATGTGAAGGATTGATGTCTGAATAGAGGTTGTGTCTAGACTGGGGAATATCCTAATTATTAGTTAAGAAGATGAAGATGTTAAAGTATTTAATTTATCATAGTCTCCATTACAAACATTAAAACCGGAATACTTTATTAGAATGCCACGACCATAAACACATGCCTGGCCAGATTGTTAAAAAAATGGCATACTTTCCGGCGTTTTTCCAAAATTTGTTTTTAAATCAATTCAAACCGAAAATAAAATCTAGTTCTAAAGAAATTTATTGGCAATTTGTTAAAAATACGTAAAGAAAAAAAAAATAGATTACAGCTCTAGATTTTAAAAGGAAATTTACTTCCAATAAATCGTAGAGTAACTTTAATTTTTGTAATTTATGTAAACAGAGTAAAAACTTTTTTTTTTACTAAACTAATTGTCCAATCGAGTTGAATTTTGGGATGTATGGAGAATAATGAATATAACGTATCATTTCTTGAGCCAAAAACTTTTAACGTTAAAACTATGACTTTAGGAGCAAAGGAGAAGCGTGAGAAAATTAAATAAAAAGGACAAGGGCTAGAAACACTCCCATCTTCTTGCCAGAAATGTGGCATACCCCAGTGCTCCACGAGGTACTTGTATAAATCTCAGCCAGTGGCAACATTGTAACAAAGTCGCCTCGGTTGGATCAGACGGACGCGACATCCGGACAGCCGGTCGCTCAGCTGATTTCGGTTCTCGAGAGTCGCTCGCCGCCGCCTCAGCCGCCTGGGCGAACCAGTTATATCGCACTACACTCTATGTGTGTTATGTTATATGGAGTGCAACCTACCTCACGCCAAGCTGACACACGAACACACGCGAACACCCCTCCTCCGACTATCTATCCCGCTCTCTTAACAACTCACACACACACTCTCGTGCGTACAATTGCCGTGTGTGGTTGTTGCTGGTGTAATGTGTTGCATAAATTTGCCAGAAGTAAACATTTCAATAAGCCTTGAGGCATTGTTTCTTGGCAAACTTTCATTGAGATTCTATATGCGAAAAAAAAGAACGAAAGAAGCGAAGATTACGCGCACACATGGGTTCTTATCAGCGGCATGGGGAATACGAGGAAGAGGAAGCATCGGGAGAGCAAGTGTACACAGAGAGCGAGAGTGATCGGTATCAATACAGTTGAGCTTCTGTAACTTAGACCTCGCTTTGCTTTTAATTGCCGTGTGCTTTTAATAATAATTATATTTCAATAAAATTTTAATTACTTCAAATTATTCTATTAAACTTTAATAATTTTCTAGAAGTGGTTATAGAATTGGAAGAACAAAAATAAGTGCTTAATTTCGCTCTACTAATCATAATTCCACTGAAGCGTAATTTTAATAGATAATTTAATTTAAATAAAGCTTAAAATCTAGTACTAAAATCTAGCTCTAAGAAATTTTGAATTTATTAAATTAAGTCCGGCCGAAAGTCTTAGCAACTATGGCCGATTCCTCCCTGTACCTTAAGTTTTAAACTTTTGGCAACAGTGTACAATAAATAAAATTAAATTAAGTTTAAATTTACTGGTATTTAAGATATATTTTTCAATACTTTTATCTTCAAAATGTTATGTTTGTTTTCGTAAATCATAAATATGGCTGCATTTTATAAACATATTAATTCAAGTAGTACTTAAAGTTCTTCTACATAATTCTTAACTCTCAGAAAGTATTAATTTATTAAAATAAATTTTAATTTCAAGGTCATGTTCAGAATTTTTGTCAATAATTTTATCTCTATAAGGCTGTCACAATATCGTCAGTTACCGTAACTCAAAAATGGTAACAGTGCCATATGGTTGGGTGTGTGAGTTAGGGAAGTTCGACTGTAAATCTCTCACACAGAGCAGAACGCCAGGGGAAGCCGGCGAGCGGGAGCAGCAGGCACGAAGAACCTTACTCACCGCAAACGGATTCGAACAGCTGGTCCGGAGATCGGTTCGAGATCGGCCAGAGATCGATCGATCGATGGATTCGATGGATGGATGGGTGGATCGATCGGTGGAGGCACTTGTTGCGTGGTTCGGGTTCGGTATCGGTTCTCTATTAAATCACCTCGCACATCGTGAGCGCCCGATCGCAATCGCGATCGTTTTTGGGCTCGGGAAATGTGCGCCAGTGTGCGAGTGCCGAGTGCTCGTGGGTTACTAGTGTGTGTGCCTGCGTTGGGCTCGGCTCGGCTCAGCTCAGAATTTCCCCCATTCATGTTCAGTCTTTGACTAAGCGTCGCAGTTGTCGCAACCAAGTGACGCAAAACAGGGATCGTGGAGGAGCTCTCGGTGATCGGAGATCGCGCTCAAGTCGTATTGGGATCGGGATCGGGATTGGGTTCCGGGATACGGATACGGCTATTGGGGCTCGATTTATACGGAAAGGTGTGTTCTAGCGATCATTATTTATATTGAATTCTATAAACAATTATGATTGATCCACAAAAACAACAAAGTCCAAGAGTGCAATGTCTGTCTGTGATTAGAAGTTTCTATTGTGTCTTCCTCGCCACACCAGAAACTGCGATTAAAGGTTGCTTGGAATGCCAACAAAAGCTTTAAATAACAACAATCCATTAATGTGCAATATAACAACTAAAAGTGATATCAAAATATTTTCAAAATATTTGCAATGTTCTAAATTAAAATTTCAAAGTGATAAGCCAAACATTAGAGATGCAGTGCAATTAACAATGCCTACAAGTTGGACCTAGCCGGTATAAGGATATAACTTATTGGATTTAAAACGAGAACACTTTAAAGCGGTAAGTGGAGGTTTCAAAGGGGTAAATTATAAATAGTAATTTGGGATTTATACCATAAATTTAATGAATAATTTTGTGAGATTCTATGGATGTTTTTAAAGAAATTCCCTGGAAAATTCATTATTAATTTAAATACTTTATGTCTTAACTTCAATTCGATTTAGTTAATTGTGCTGAGAATGATAAAGCATTTATATAATTTTTAATGTAATTAAGTTCGTATTTTTAAATGTTTCTTACACTTTTGTAGATTGATTAATGATTCATCTTCTAAAACATGCTGTGTAATTCGCAGTAACTCAATTCCCAGAATTAATACTATAAACCTAAAATCAAGATCTATTTCACCGATTTCGTGCTAAATTTCCTTGTTTGAGGCAGGCACCGAACAGCATTTCAAATCCACATCATCCTTTCCACGGAATATCAATTGAATTTATTAAATATTTACACAACCGCAGCGGCGCTCTGTAGTTAATCATAAAATGCAATATGATTAAAATAACACCGAATCGAACTTCAAAAAATATATGTATAAAAATATAAACACAGCTGCGTGTGCGTGTGTATATATCTTGGAAAATAAATCGTGTTATACTTCGGCAAACAAACGCATTAAATTGCAATTAGCCTCTCAGCTCCAGTTCTCCTCTCTCTCTCTCTTAGCCCAACTCTTCTCACGGCTGTCTCGGGGCTCCATTTATTTATTTATTAATTTTTTCCCCCCATTATTATTTCATATTTATCAGCGAGCACGAGCGTTTTCAAGTGTAACGCAATAAGAAGAAATAATAATAATAATTTTTTGACGATTTTCTTTTGTTATCAATTATGTGAGAGAGCCTCAAGTTCATTATCATCGTAAAAACAACAAAAAACCGCCATCAGCTGGAGCCGCTGCTTGTTTTTGTTGTTATTTCATCTGGTTCAGGCGAAAAAAACGGATTGTAAATTCATAAAATACCTCTCCCCAAGTGAATGTCAGTCGATTACGTTTTTATTTGAATTTTTCATGTTTTTTGTTTTGCTTTTTTGTTTGGTACAAATTGCGAATGCAACGTGCATTGACCGACAGATTAAAATTATTTTGGGGTCGATGTCGATGATGATGCATTTGAGTCGGGGTTGGGTTTTTGGGTAACAGTGGCTGGAAGTTATGTTTATATTTTTAATTTGAAAAAGAAAGAAAAACGGCAAGTTGCAAAGTATTTTAGATATATACTATGTTGTGCTGAAAATATTAACTATCTACTAGAATCTCTCTTTATTAAAATATGTTTGGCTTACCATAATGTATAATTTGATTCTTTAACTGAAGATATTCGATTGAAGTTCTCAGCAATGTTACATTATTTAAGTAAATGTTACTTTCTGTAGCTTGCAATTTATTTATTAATATATGATGAAAAGCAGGGAATTTTATTATATTTAAAACACATTTTTAAATAACTAGGCTAGAGGCAACAAATATTTCTAAAAGATCCCAATTATTGTTATTTTAAAATGTTAATATGTAAATATTCATTACATTTTATTCCCTTTTCATGGCCTTGGTTTTACTGTGTCCAGTCGCACGCCTTCTTACATTGTTCGAATGTTATATAAATATCCCTCATTTTTTTATCCGAACTCCACGCGAATTCCGCGACATTGTTCTGCGATCATTTTTCACCTTCCTTTTTCGATTAAATTTCGATTGGCACGCATTTCGCTGAGGCATCAAGAACCAAACTTGGGTGTTGAGCCGAAAATACTCCAAAAATGTTCTGCCTTTTGGCGACAGGCTGTCCAAAAGGCACCTGAAAATAACCGGAGATCCCGGTTAACATTATGATTAAACGAAAGTGCGACTGGGCCTGCAGACGTTGCCAAAAAAGAAAAAACAAATTAAAAACCACGCGACGACAGGCCACAAAATGTGACACAAAAACGGAAAACTGAAATCAATTTTACCAACTTTTTTGCAAAATAAACAAGTTTATGTTTTCGTCAGAATTTACATACATCTCTCTATATATATGAATGTATATATGCCGAGAGTGATTCTTAATTCGGTATTTATTCGTGGCTATTTTTATTGGCACATTTTTCACATTTATGCAAATCGAACCGAATCGAGAACCCAACGTTTGGGCCGCTGCGCAGTTACAGAAGACCCGAGCTCAGCTCAAACGCTTGGCGGCGATCCGCGATTCGCAATCCGGAGCCCCGACATCAGCAGATTATGTCACTATATATACAGGTACATATATAGAGTGCACGCCGAACGTCCAACACCGAGATATCGGCCGCGATGTGCTGGCTTATGGCTCATGGTCACGGCCACCGTCGACAAACGGGAAACTTGGCTTAACAATTTCTTTCCTCGGTCAGCTGTTCCCGCCAACGTCTCCTGCTCTTGCCAAAAAAATAACAAATACTCGCACGAAAAGAGTTAACAGAGAGTGGCCTGCACAGGGAGAAATAAGGAGAGATATCAAGACTAGGTATTATATTAATCATTTGTTTTATTTGTTATAAATATAAAAAATATATAAGCTACCGCAATGAAGGAATCTTTATCATTTAATAATAAAGGATTTTGAATTTTTGAACCCAAACTTTGCTTAGTATTTTAACTAGATATAAATAAATTATGAATATATAACTTATTAAGACCAATTCACCATTTGAATGCATTCTTTATTAGGTCGATGAAATATTAAAATATTAATACATAAATAAATACAAATATTATTAAAACAGAGAGGCTAGTTGATTTTATAAATTGATTTATAAAAATATTTTTGAGTTTCTTAAATATTATATATAATATTAAATATTATTTTCTGTGTATCCCATTATCTTGACTTTGGCTTTGGCCAAGTTCAATGTACGGCCAACGACGTGCCATCGCCGACGACAAAGTAAGCCTCGCAAATAGAAATAGAGAAATTTTCTCATTAGATTTTTGCCATTTTGCCTCACTTGTTGTTGTTTTGTTGGATTTTTTTCCTCTTGCAAAAATGCCTCTTTCAAACCAACAACCAAACTTGCTTTCCATCTTAGAAGCGGCAATAGAACCAAGTTTGGCTTCTAAGCTGGCCTCGTATGTTAGAAAGGCATTAGAAGTTGGCTTGGCTAAAGAAAAGTGAAAGAACATAGTGAGAGAAGTATATTAAGAATTATAGTCAGAAGTCCAATGATCAAATCTAGGCTTACGCTGTAAGAAAAAGGAAACAAATTTTAAAGAGTATTAAGAAAATCCAAGGAACTCCCAAGTAACCCAATTAAGATGGATATACTCCGTACAAAAATATAATTATCATGGTAAAGAATTAAAAGTATCAGAAACATACTAAAGACTTATAAGGGAACCTAATTAAGAATTAATACTACACAGACTTTAGCTAGAAACATCTTCAGCGAATTTTCAAAAATTAAAGTGTACATTATTAGAAAATTCATTAAAAATCCTTCTTCAAACTCCAAATTCAAGAATTTAACCACATATCCATAAAGGAAAACCCATTTCCCCTAAATAAAGATCTTCTCCAGCACTTTCTTTGGCCATAGACAACATGTATTAACACGAAGCCTTTCTCACAAACAAAATCCGATACCGATGCGATAACGCCCAAGCCTTCTCAAAGCCATAAACTTCGTTTTCTTTTTATATCATTTTTGTGTTGTGGTAAACAAAAAGCCAAGTTAATGACTGCAGAACCCCAGAATAGTCAATAAGAAAGAAATGAAACGACAAAAAAAAAATCGAAATTTTTATTTGCGTCTTAACCTAATTAGGAGAACTTGGAGAAATGACGGCCAGGTATTGTGAAATTCCAAGATCAAAACAGAGCGAAGAGAAAAACAAAAAAACAAAAAATACGAGAAAGAACTTTCCCATCGATTCTCGCTTTACATAATAATCGGTTACATAATATGCTTTCTACCCACCGCTGGGTGCTTTCTTCTCCTTCTTCTTTTGGCCTGGAGCTGCTAGCTGGTTTCCAAGCCGGTTTTGGCCAGCTGCTTCCTCCTACCTCCGTTGCTTCTAACGCAACTCTAACGATGAGATTGGAGTGGAGTGGAGCTGAGCTGAGCTGGTGAGTCGCGCTGGTGGATCCATCTGCATATTAATCAGAGAGTTAGCCGGAGAGAAGAGAAGGGAATTCGCAAGAATTCTTATTAAAAAGCGAGTTTGCGGCTTTGTTGTTCTAACCACGTTGGAAAAGTGAGAAGCGCAAAGAACGGCGCACGCGTCGCGCTGAGAAGCGATCTCATGATGAGATGAGGAAGTGATTAGGCCCCCAAGAAGGAAGTGCTCGGCGCAGATGTCTATGATTTGTATTTCCAGTTTATTTTCTTCGTTCTGTAGTCTCTATTTCTTTTTGCACAGGCCTATCAGCGAATTTGCATTAATTGTTAGTAGTTATACATTTTGCCACACCTTTCCCGCCCAAAATCCATGTGTGTGAGCGGCGACACGTAGATAAAGCCATCAGTTACCTGGCTTCTTATCTGGTTCTTTTGCAAATACTACCAATTTTTTTCGGTAGCCCAAAGTCATCGTGAGGTATACTTATTTGCCCAGCGATCGTGTGTCCGTGTGGCTAAGGTAAATATTAGAATCGATCATCTATCTGTGGTTTTCTCATTTAGTTTATTCTCATTCAGTTTATTCATTAATCACTGCGGGCAGGTAACCCCTCAAGCTATAAATTGGTTTCCCGCATATTTATTTAGTTTCTTTTTATATCCGGTTGGCAATAGGAAAATAAAGAAAAAAAGGTCTCGTGTCTAATAGGAAAGGGGCGAACCTTTTCCTCTTTAATTTCTATACCCTTTGTCCATGAATAGAAACCTAATAAGAAAAATATTCTGGTTGCGTGTTCTTTGGGTTGAAATTCTGGAAGAAAATGGGAAGAATTCTGATTTGATTTTGGGTATAGAATAGTTAAGGTTAAGGTAGGCCAAGATCTGATCTGTCATTCCGATAAGATACCTTCGCTTTAAAATAGATTTTCTAATGATTATAATGATTATATGGTAATGGGCTTTAAATACTGTTGCTAGTAAACTACTTTAATTTATTTTCAAATATATTTTAAATTCCTTAGACAATAAATTAATTTAAAGAGAAGTGTGGTAACTTAGTAATGATGATATTATCAAGTAAATCATTATAATTTCTACCTTAATTAGCTATTATTCTTATTCCTTTGTTTCTCAACTCTAGCCTATTTGTATACCTACCAGACTTTGTGGAATTTCGGGGCTTATTATTTATTCCAGACATCTAAGCCAACACCCTCCATAAACTTTGAATTTTATATTCTTTTGCAAGAGCTTGCGAAATTCGCAACACAATCATTACACAAATTTTTCGGCTATTAACCTTGAACTTTATCACACCTGCTGGCTGGGGCTTCTATCTTATCTTGGTGTGTGGCAACCCATAAAGCTTGTTTCTTTTCTATTTTTTTTTGTACCTTGCAGAATAGCCAAGAATCGAGAACCGAGAACAAAGTGTGGTTATCGCTCGCCTGTTGGCAATTATAATGCAAAATCGATGATCAACCATCGGTTGGGTTTGGCCCGAAAAAAAGCTATATAAAGCCAAATACAAATTAGTCGACCGGTTGCTTGGCATCGGGCCGAAACGTAACGAAACGAAAGGCCAAACTTCAATTAAAGGCCTAGAATCGCTGGGGCGACAATTAGCATAGCCTAAGCTCAAATGTCAAGTCTGGATTAAGCGAGTAAGACCCCGACTTCCAATTCCATTGCAGCGCCCCCATGGTAATGGCCGTGATACTGTTGCTGGCCCTGGCACTGGTACTCGGCTGCTACTGTGCTCTCCACCGTCAGAAGCTGGTCGAGATCTATCTGCGTCCCCTGCTCAAGGATACGCCGCTAGAGGACTGCTACCATGCTGCTCCGATCGAGGAGACGAAAAGGAGACGGCGTCGTGGCATTTGGGATATCCCAGGACCCCAGAGGATACCCTTCCTGGGCACCAAGTGGATATTTCTGGTATTTTTCAGGCGCTACAAGATGACCAAGCTGCATGAGGTCTACGCGGGTAAGATATTGCTTCTCAAGATATAAATAAATAATTAATAAATAAGCTAAGACCTAAATTAAATAAAAAATGTTAGAAATAACTCAATAAGTACCTTAAACTCCAGATCTCAATAGGCAATATGGCGACATAGTCCTAGAGGTAATGCCCTCGAATGTGCCCATTGTGCACCTTTACAACCGGGAGGACCTGGAGAAGGTCCTTAAGTACCCGAGCAAGTACCCCTTCCGGCCGCCCACCGAGATCATTGTGATGTACCGCCAATCCCGACCGGATCGCTATGCAAGTGTGGGCATCGTGAACGAGCAGGGACCCATGTGGCAGCTCCTGAGATCCTCGCTAACCTCGAGCATCACATCGCCAAGGATCCTGCAAAACTTTCTGCCCGCCCTGAACGCGGTCTGTGATGACTTTATAGAGCTGCTAAGATCCCGAAGGGATCCGGAGACCCTGGTGGTGCCCAATTTCGAGGAACTGGCCAATCTAATGGGTCTCGAGGCCGTCTGCACTCTGATGCTGGGCCGGAGGATGGGCTTCCTGGCGGTGGACACCGAGCAGCCGCAGAAGATCAGCCAACTGGCGGCGGCCGTCAAGCAGCTGTTCATCTCGCAAAGGGACTCCTACTACGGACTGGGTCTGTGGAAGTATTTTCCCACCAAAACCTACAGGGAGTTCGCCCGGGCCGAGGACTTGATCTATGAGTAGGTACACACACCTATCTTGGGCTGCCATTCTCTTATCCCGAATCTAACCCGTATCGCCCACAAAACTCCAGTGTGATCTCCGAGATCATCGATCACGAGCTGGAGGAGCACAAGAAGTCGGCGGCCTGTGAAGATGAGGAGTCGGCCGGCCTGCGCAGTGTCTTCCTTAATATCCTCGAGCTCAAGGATCTGGATATTAGAGACAAGAAATCGGCCATTATAGACTTTATTGCGGCGGGAATCGAAACGGTGGGTGTTGGATCATGTTTAGTATATCCTAGGGATTTTCTTTAATTAATTGGTTTAATTTTCAGTTAGCCAACACCTTGCTGTTCGTACTGAGCTCTGTCACTGGGGATTCCCAGGCTATGCCTCGCATCTTGAGCGAGTTTTGCGAGTATCGGGATACGAACATCCTGCAGGATGCTCTTACGAATGCCACGTACACCAAGGCCTGCATCCAGGAGTCCTACAGGCTGAGGCCCACGGCCTTCTGTCTGGCCAGGATCCTGGAGGAGGATATGGAGCTGTCGGGTTACTCGCTAAATGCCGGGGTGAGTTACGGTATCACATATTAAGATCATAATTTTAGATTATATTACCTTTTTATTGCTTAATTGATATGCATATCATTAACACGTAATTAAAAGATTTTCATAATAAATATAACAAAATAATAAAATATTAAAAGAAATAAAGATTAATAAAATAAAAGAGTAACAGAGCAGAACTGGGCTCTTATTTTCCCTTGGAGATATTGCTGTAAATTTCAAATTTATTTGCCGCCAGCGAGATTTAAATAGCAAACTCATCTAAAAGCCGAAAAAGAGCTCCGAATTTTATATTTGCTGCCCATCTATGCATTTTTTATTACTTTCCAGTGAGTTATTTATCAATTTAATATTTTTTCTTTACTTATATTTTATATTAAATCCTCAGACCGTGGTTCTCTGCCAGAACATGATTGCCTGTCACAAGGACAGCAACTTCCAGGAGGCCAAGCGATTCTCCCCGGAGCGCTGGATCGATCCGACCACGGAGAACTTTACGGTCAATGTGGACAGTGCCAGTATTGTGGTGCCTTTCGGAGTGGGTCGGCGGACGTGTCCGGGCAAGCGATTTGTGGAGATGGAGGTGGTTCTGCTGCTGGCCAAGGTGAGTTGGGAGTTGAATCAACCAAGATCACAGAGCTGAGCTCACAAGCTATCATTTTAGATGGTCCTGGCTTTCGATGTGAGCTTCGTGAAGCCCCTGGAAACGGAGTTCGAGTTCCTGCTGGCTCCGAAAACACCGCTTAGCTTGAGGCTCAGCGATCGGGTCTTCTGATCTGTCCCAAAAACATTGCCTAACCTCGGGCGTTAAAAGTAGCTAGGAACTGAACCACTAAGTGAACTAGTGTAAAATATGAATATATCCCATATGTATCCTTGATGAGCCCAGCATCAGCAGCAGCCTAGTCCTGTGAAGCAATCTAAAGCAATTAATTAAAAGCAATCAATATACTTTTTCATATTTATGCTGACTGGATGTGTAGTATATGTATATGTTCTGTATGTAAATATATGTACGAATGTCATGTTTTGTTTTAATAATTACCTAGTTAACGCTCCATCTTTTAGTTATTGTTAGTTAGAGACTAAGTAGCAGCAATTGTTTTTGAAAGACTGTGTTTAAGTTTTGTGTTTTGATATTAACAGAGTTCTTATTTCTTTATTTCCTGTATATAGTCTTGCAAATTTATCATTCTACCTGTGTGTATGTACAGCTTAATTTTAATTGTATTTATTCAAGTGTTTATACTACACCTAAGTTTTTATTTCATCTCTATATCTGTGAATATTTTTGTTAAAAAGAGAGAAATAATATTAAAATGAAATGAATTGAAATTATAAGAAAAATCAAATGTTAAAAACAAAATAATGCAGTGACTTTTTTTTTCTTTATGGGAGTAGTTTAATGTTTTTTAAATTTATTTGAAGTCGTATACAGTGAAGTCTTTTATGACTGGGTCGGGTATTAGCTATTCATGTAACTTCCTTGGGTTTTATTTCGCTGGTTCATGACTCAACTATAATTCCCAATGTGCTGAGTTACCTTTAGGCCAAGCCGAGACGTAGTGTCTTTATTAAAACAGTTTACTTGTAATTTGTTAATATAATGTTATAAAAGCAATAAATAGAATAAAAAATTAAAAAAAGCTTCAGTTTTTAAAGTCAAGAGAATTTTTAATTTAATATTTTAAAAATATTAAGCCAGGTTTCCACAGTTCATTATTTACCTAACATCTTTACCTTAATTTAACTGGTTGAAGTCTTCACTATTTAAGGGAATTTTCATATATATTTGTAAAGTCGTGTCCCATAGAGCCTTCTAATTTCTATAATTCAGGGTAAGTATGTTTAATATTTTTACAACACTCGTTAAATACTTATATAAATATTCTTTAGCGGCTTTTACATTTTCGTGCTCACTTTTGCTTGAAATTTTCTTTTTAAAAGTGTCACCTTAAATCTGGTTCATGTCCCCACTATCAATACAGGGAATTTACATATACCCAATATACAGTCGCTTCCGACTTAACTCTGTCAATTTTCGGCTTGATCGAGATTTATTTATAATCTGTTTATTTCGAATTTAAACAAAACTCGAAATTAGTTTACCTGTTACTTATTTGCGTGACTTGCTGGTGTTAATTTGTATGTAGCCATAAAATTATTCAATATTTGCTAAGCATTTGACAACAGAGAGGGTAATTATTCTCTCTTCGAGTGACTGAAATTCTCTTTCGTGCGCTCGTTTCTCTTTTTTCTTGGGCTGTGGCTGGGGCTTGTTTGGCGGGCTTTGGGACTCGGTTTTGGGCTCTCGGGTTACAACTTAGTTGTCGTTGGCGTGTCGTCGGTTTCAGAGCGTTTCGAAAACCCCAATTTCCGCTCCAAGACGTAGTTGGAAAAACCTGAACTGAAAATCTAGAAAAACTATTTAGCGCGCGTGGAAATATTTGAATATATCTGTTTGTGCAATATTAGTGTCGGGATAAATAACTCAAAAGCTAACCCCTCAACCATTAGCAGCACCTGTGTTTGCACCTCTCGCAATCTAAACGAAACTTTTTGGAATTTAAAAAAATGTAATAAAACAGTAACCCAAATGAAAAATTCAAAAACAAAAAAAGAAAAACTAAAACCAGTTTGTCATTTGCTCAGCAACAGTAACTAATTTTTTTAGAAGAGTTGGAAATGCACCGAACGAACATCAAAAGGGAATTAATCATCTCCAGTTTCGATCTGAAGATCTGCGGAGTCTGTGAGATCGCAGGGCCCCACCCAGAGCTAATTGTACAAATAAACAGGGAACAACAAAAGCAACTACATACGTACATCAGCAAGACGATCTCAGCACTTTTGTTGTTATTGTTGGACATGCTAATTTTGCACAAATTACACAAACACTGGCTAACACACAAATTAGTTTGTTTAATGTGACTCACTGGCAATTTTCTCACCGTCAACACGGGCCCCTCCCCTCAGATGCGACGACTTTAATTAGCTGTCAAATACGCGGGGTAAATGCAACAGATATAGAGACATTTGATGATTGCATTTTAAGTATCTCTAAAGTATAAAACTTAAGAACTTAATTTAGTAACAAGGAAAACAAGAAACATACCATTTTATATTTTTTAAAGTTTTATAAAGGGAAGATCTATTCTATTTGAAATTTGTTAGGTTTTAAACTATCAATTATATTGATTCGCTCTATCAAAAATTAAATGTATGTCTGTTTTTCAACAAAAAATAATGAATTAGCATCATAATTAAGACGATACGCTTATCTCTGTGTGATTTATAAATATAAATAACTATGTTGTTGTTTTTTATAAAGAAATACAAAATTATATAAACAAAACAAACTTTGAGCCCAAGTTTATCAAGCAAATAAATATGAGCCCCCTATTTATTTTATATTTTTAATATTCTTAAAATTATATTCAAATTAGATTTCATAAAAAATATTTAAGTTCGCTTAGATTAACACTCAATTACAGTTACTTACCCCTTTGGGAACTGAACAATGAAACCCTTTTCGAACCCTTTCCTACACCAATACGCTTTATGGACACTGACCTTCAATGACAGCCCAACACGAACCCATAACACTAAGGTAACAACAATGCGAAGAAAAAAACAACACCAAGAGTGACAATAACCCCAGTAGGTACCTGTTAGTACCTGTATTAAATCCCGACCAGCCTTGGCCAATTGCTTTGGCATTGAATTTGCCAGCAACAACCCCCAAGAGAAACTTCCCCAAAGAGGCAGCTGCCACCCCCAGAGAAATCCCTACCCATCCCGCCCACATCGCAAATGTTGCATGTTCACAGCTAAAACAAAGCGCGCTCAAGCCGGTGGCTAGGAGCGGTGTGGGACTGAATGAGGTCAAAAGCAACAACAGTAGCCGCCACTATTGGCAAGAATATGGAAAAACCATTGCAAAAAAATGCAGGCTGGAAGTGTAAATTGGACTAGTGGACTTTAAGATACCCTATACAAAGAATTCTTTATTTTTGTGTTGCTTAAAGTTAAGTAAGTTAACTGGAGGTTGGGCGGAACAATATTTCTGACATCAGAGTTAAACTAAAAGATATTAAGATATCTTAGATATGTTCCCTAAATAAAGTAGCAAAGGAAGACTTATAACGTCATCTGTTTTATATAAAAATCTCTATAATTTTAACTGCAGGTTAAAATAAAAAATGTTTCCTTAATGATTGATTAAATATTTAAAAAAAAAAAAAGTTTCTGGAAAATATATATTAACCAAAACTCCTAGTTTTAACCGAAACATCTTAATTTAAATTCGGGAATATATACTAGATTGACGGAGTCCCGTAAAAATATCTAGAGTTTTAATATCACTTTGTAGGGTGCCTAAAAGTATGCAAACAAAAAAATTAAGTGCAAATTTGCTTTTTTTTTGTGCGAAGACACACTTTGTTTTTGACACCTTATTAAGTGATTTGAAAACGCCTGTGATAATACCTTGTTTAATAGTTTCCTCGGAACCCTAAGGAAGTGAATACACCCTCCTAACCAAGGGGTATATTCTTGTTTTTGGAAAATGCAGCTGGAAAATCGCTAACTACGCTGCTGCCCTTTCGGTGGGAGAGAAAACTTGGGCGACGGATGGATGACCAGAGCCAAGTACAGTAGGCGCCTTACACGTGTACGTGTGCTTCTCGCGGCTCTGCAACCAGTTTGCAGTTGTGCATATCAATGCGACTGTAGTGTGAGTGCGAGTGTGATTGTGAGGGGGAGGCAGAGGCAGAAAACGCAGAAAAGAAGGCGGGCTGAAAACAAGTTTTGTTGCATTTTTCAATTGCCCAAGTTGGCGGCGATTGAACGCTGAGAAACACAGATATTCGTTCTCAGATCTCGAGCTTGCAGGAAATTGCAAATGAGGCTTAATTAAGTGCCTCCTTGGAAAAGCTCCTCCTCCTCGACCACTCTAGAATCCGGGAACCAAAACAAAACCGAGAACCGAGGTGCTGGGCAAGTCATTGACCCAAAAGTCGGACGCAGACAGACCAGTTATAGGGCTGCTTAAACTCGGAACAAAAGGAAAAACGAGAACAACAAGAGTTCCTTTCGAAACGAGGTTAATTCACAGTGATGGCCAAAAAAAAGGCCTACCATTTTGACTAGAGCGAATCCTCTCTGAGGGCGCGCAAACTCAATACAGGTGTGGCAGGTATTAAAGCCTCTCCTCTCTCTTTCCTCGATCCTCTCTCTTAGCCAGGTTCTCTTTGGCTTCCCAAACAAAACCAGTTCCTCTTGGCCAATACAAATTTGTTTACATTTTTTTTGTGCTTCGTGGCTTGTTGCGTGTGTTTTGTTTGGTTTCTGCTCTTTTTTTTAGGCTTTCTTCTTCTAAGCGCCGCCGAAAGAAACTTGTTTTTTTATTTTTCTTTGTTGGTTTTTTGGTTCAGGGGGGTGGTGGTGTTGGCTGGTGAGTTGAGTGTGAGCCAAAACGTGAAACATTCGTTAGCAACAACACGCCACACACGCAAGCAGCTAAGAGCTGGAATTCCAATCTTGGAGAGCCGCAAGCCCGAAAATTAGTGAGGAGTTTACGGTTCGAGTTTTTAAGGGGATGAAGTTATGAAGTTTCGTTTTTTGGTACACATTTTTGGGTACATATTGAAGGCAAATTTTTTATTAAAAAGCATTTACCGAATTTTTGTTCCTTTATGCATTTTTTGTAGGGTTTAAAAAATATTTTAAAAATGTATCAGGCTCTTTTTATAAAATTTCGCGCCTTGGTATGAGACAAACATATCCTAAAGTATTTGGTCTCGTTGGATCAGAGGTACCTTTATCCCCAAAGGGTCGTGGACGAGCATATTTCCAATGGTTTAATAACCAATCTTAACTCTTAGGTTGGCTTAAACCTCTTGAAAGACCTCAAGAGATTTCTGTAAAACCGGAAACAAAATAATCTGTTCTGATTCTGTATTTTATATTTTTTTAAAAGACATTTCTTCAAACCAATTAATTACTTATTTGTATCATTAAACTGTATTTAAACAAGTCAGTAGTTTCCGTAATCAATTACTGTTTACCTTTTGGCAACCAGAACCTAGACACTAAAATGTTTATTAGCTTCCAAACCCTAAGTTTATTGACAGGGAGTGTCTGCCTGTCTTGTGCCCATTTTCCCTTCCCTATCCCAACCTTTGGGTATCTCTTTCCTTTCCCACAATTCCCACCTGCCCTTACCTTTCTCCCTATCTTTTACGCAGT
Organism: Drosophila tani; assembly: GCA_008042535.1. Taxonomy (NCBI): domain Eukaryota; kingdom Metazoa; phylum Arthropoda; class Insecta; order Diptera; family Drosophilidae; genus Drosophila; species Drosophila tani. The sequence goes on along the minus strand of VNJO01006087.1, from coordinate 3,228 downwards.
GAAAGTTATGCGTGACCCTTTTTTAGGGTTTGAGTTTGACGGTTTCCAGTTTCGTTTCGAGTTTGACTTATTTTTGTATCTGGTTTTCTGGTTGCATTTTAATTGTTGTTTGTGGGGTTACACATCGCGGGGTTAACTAGCACACAGTCCCCACCTCCGCACGTTTATTGTACGTGCCTCTGGCTAATTTCTGGCTTTTTTATGTTTTGTTCTTTATGCGTTGCAATTAGCTTCAATCAATGAGGGGGCCCGGGACCGACGACCCAACCATGGAGCGATTCCATTGTTGGTTATGAAGTGCTTGGGCAACCAGTTCTCCCCTTAAATACACTGGGGAAATAAAAAGCTATTATTATTTAGAATATAAATAATATACAAATATGTTAAATACAAAAATATGATAAAGACATTTTTTGTAATATTTAAAAATAAATTGTTATTATTAAGAATATAAATAAATACATAAAAAATATATTCCATTCAGATATCTACTTATAAAACTTAAATGCATATCAAGATTAAATTAATAATTACATAAAACTCAGGCATAATTTCAGGAAATTTTAACTTTCCGCTATCTCGATTTTGTAGTAAAATGTTTGTACAAATCGCATACATTTTTATTTTATCAGACTAACTTGATATATTAGGAATGTTGAAGATTATAGATCAGTGGCCAGCGCACATACATTGATATGATAGCTTTATCAAAAATGCTTGCATCCATTAAGAGCCAGTCGAAGATGCATATATTTGTTTGGCGTTACGCATCTTTAGATTTAGATTTATTTTTATTCAATATCCTGACGCTACAAGTACAATACTTTTAAATTATTGCGTCAGTCACAATGATATTTTATAACTTATTAAAGATAACTTAATATTAACAAGATTTATTTGACTTATAGTTATATAGTTATATTATTTATAATTATTAGAAAGTGTATTTAATTTGTTTTACATATTTGAAATGTTTTAAGTTTTATTATTTATGTGTGTGTGCTAAGATAGGTTTTTAGTTGTTTTTCGAATTGAAATGTGCCTTTAATTGACTTTAGTTGGTTGGGGAGATGGTTCCATAATTTAATAGCATAAACGAGGAATTGTCTGTCAGAGCTTGCAAGTCTTGTCCGTATACTAATAATATTATTCGTCCGTTGCGAGGAAGAAAATCTGATTATGTCAAACAAATACTCAGGTTGCTTTGATATTATAATTTTTTGAAAGAATATTAAAATCCTGAAATCAATCCAGGTACGAACATTTAGGTTAAATATGTTGTTAGCGCTTTCGGTTACGTGGTCCGTTCTTCTCAAATTGTAAATGTATCGTGCAACATTGTTGAATGTCACCTTAATCTTTTGCTGACTTATTGCGTCACAATTTCCAAATATTTCAAGCCCATAAAAAAGTGTGGGCATGATCAGAGTTTTGGCAATTAATAGTCGGATATTAGTCGGAAGAAAAGACTGTGTTACGTACAACTGTCGTAACATACCATATGTTCTCCCTGTAACTATGTTTATATGGTCATTCCAAGAGAGTGTCTTATTAAAGAAAAAGCCTAAGTTACAAGCCTTATCTACATATTCCAAATTCGTGGCTCCCAGTCGGAGTTTCGGTAGATGATCCGTTTGAATATTCTTTTTATATATGACAATGCATTTGGACTTAACGGGGTTTAGGCTCAGTCCATTTTCCTTAGCCCAATTGCAAACACTCAACAAGTCAATATTACATACATTTATACATTCATCAACTTCTTATTTTTTTTTTCATATTGTCTTTACCTTACTTTAAGTATATAATAAAATATTTGCACGTTAAATAAATAAATGAATTAAATTCCAATTAGCCAATACTATTTTCAATGTGTACAATTAAAATACACATGTCCAGTCCGCATAAAAGGTGTTCAATAGAAACCAAAAGAGGTGACAATTGAGCGACAGTATTGTAACAATAGTTGTTGCCCTCTAATTAACAAGTGAATTGTATTGGAATTATAGATTAAGTGTGGCAGGGCTGAAATTATAGTTGATCTAAAATATTCATAAGAATTTGCTATAACAAAAGCAAGTAGGTTTGCTCGAATTTGGTATGCATCTCGGCACCTCTATGGACCGATAGATAGACCCCACCCAAAAATTCCCACACACCCGGCCGATCGGATGAGATCATCGCTCATATCGCTCATATGCCCTTAATCAATTTGGGCTGCATTTCATTCCCGAAGTGGATATATGTATAGCTTTTCTATGTGGGAGACCTTCGACCATCAATTGACACAAATCCACAGCCGAACGTAGTTTTATTTTATTTTATTGCACGCTCCACCGAGCAGCCAATAACACACATCCGATAACCCAGAGACGGCGGCCAAATAAGGTCACTCATTAAGCCCGGACTCTAAAATTTCACAAAAAATAAATAAAATCCCAAAACTGAAGATGCCGTTTCCTTTGTAGGTCGAGAGCGTTTCCAACAGACTCAGAACACAAAAATGAGTTACTTGCGTTCGATAGGTACATAAAAATACAACATATCCGCGTGCAAATGCCAAAGTGTCTCAAAATTCAATTGAATTAATAGTGTTATTTAATTAGTTAATTAATTAATTGTTTATTAATTGATTCGTGCAGAAATCTCACGCGTGGAAATGTCGCCGGCGGATGATAACTCCTTTGCCACCACAAGTGGCAACAAGAAGGCCACCTACACGCTGATATGCATTAAAATTGTGGAACTGGTGAGGATTACTCGTTAGAATAATTATAATAACATTAAATTTAAATATATTTAATTATTTTTCAGTGCCTGCTAATATGCTGCCTGGGCTTGATCGACGAACCGGCCACCAACTCGCACCTGCGAGTGTTCATCACTCCGCGCGTAATGGCCCTGTGCTATGTGACCTTTGGTGCCCTGGTCATCTACACAGCGATCTATCTGATAATGGCCTTGTTCGGTGATTTGTGAGTGCTACTAAATATTTAAAAGAATATATAATTTAAAAATAAAATATTTCCCCGAAAGGACTCCCTGGCGCACGGCTACGCTGTGGTCCCTGGTGGGCTTCGTTCTATTTGTGGCCGTCACTGCTCTGCTCTTCCGCGACTGGACCACCACCAAGGATCGCAACTACTGGCACCCGAACATGCATCGTCTGGACCTGGTGATGGCCTCTGCCTCGATTTCCCTGGTTACCTCGCTGGTTTTCCTTTTGGA
>VNJO01006074.1:0-13270 GCA_008042535.1 Drosophila tani | reverse complement strand
GGCATAAAATTATTTAAAAAGCTATAAATCCAAAGCAGATAAAAAGGTTATTCACAGTCAAGTGTAAGAGGCCTAGATAAAAGATACAAATACCCTTGGCTGTGATAAGAGAAGATGCATTGCATAACTCAAGTTGGGATACAAAACGTGAGGCACTTGGCACTCGTAAAGAAGGGAGTGCTTCGGCACGGCAATCAAAAGAATTATTCAACACGCAGTTTTATTGCTTTTTGTTTGTACACACAAAGATACCCTCTACTATATATCTGCATCATTAAAGCCGAAAACGCTTTTGTTGCTGTTTTCGCCATGATTTCTGTTATTTACAAGTCACGAAGTCGGGCCACGCAAACTGCAATTAGGCTCTGGTTGTGGCAACAACCTGTGCCGGCTCCGTTCAGGTGGGAAACTGACGCTGAGAGATCTGATCCGATCCAATCCGATCCTCTTTCGGGAATAAATCAAACGCCCCCGCGGGGAATCAACAAAGAGCTCTTGTTGCATAATTAAATTTTGGCCAAGATACCCAAATCTACGAGTCTCCGTGTTGTAAATAGACAACAAAGCGCGGCGGCATAATCAGCTTACGTTCTTCTTCTGCGAGACAACACGTTCTGGGCCCGGCCCTCGTAATTAATATCTGCGAGATAAATACACTTGAGGGATTTGCCCTGGAGCTGGAATTATTATGTATTCGTCGAGCTCGGACTCGGTCTCGGACTCGGACTCGGCTTTGGATTCGGATTCGGATTCTGATTGGGGTCAGAAGCCAGCAAACATCGCGTAACGGCGAACGTGGAGCGTGGCTACAGATACATCAGCAACTCAGGTAGACTGCGGCCGAGCTTGGCTAATTTAAAGTCAGGTTATTAACCTCCGCTTACAAAAAAAAAGAAAAAATGGTGAAGAAAAAATATGAAGCTCGCGTGGTCAACTAAGCAAATATGTGCCAGACATTTGCATGCGCTTGACAGATATAGATGCATACAAAGATACAGCTAGAGATACATTTCGATTGTTTTCCAAAGAATAAGTGCAGCGGGATTAGATGGAAACAATGTTGCTTTAGACCCTCTATTGAGTGTGTTCGTGGAGGAGACAAAATAAATAAACTGCAAACTGTTTAAACAAAAACAAAAAAACAGAATATGTGTTCTGAGCGCCAAACAATGGGCTTTGACAAACGAAAACTTCGCATCTCGTCGTATTTATTATTTACCTTTCCCCATTTTCTATTGTTTACATAATAATTTCTTTTATTGGGGCTACGATCAAGTGCGTCTTGGCGAACGAAAAATTTAAATTCCAATTCAGGTGACACAACGTGAACGAAATGCAAACAGCCAAGCGGCCAAAGACAAGTGTTATATATAATGTAATGTAATTAGTGAGGGTTGCTTCAGTTGCTTCAGTTGTTGCCTTTGTTGCATGCAACGTCAAATGTAATTTGCCGCTACACGTGACCAGACAAGCGCTGGCCCAGACTAGTAAAAGCAAAATACAAAATAACTAAAATAAAATACAAAACAAAATAGCCAAAGTGACCAAGACCAAGTCGTGAGGTTTCACTGCAAACCTAAGGCTACTGACGTAGCTGACGACGGTGAACCCGGATATGTGCCTACCCCGGCCTGCTATATACTTGCTATATATACAGTCCGTGTGGTGCGCAGACATTATGTGTTTGAAATCGAATTTGAATACCAATTCCGAATTCCGATTCCGATTTAAAATTCCAAGCCAAAGTCAGCAGCGGCGGCGCGATATGCATTGCATTTAATTGAATGTCGAACGCAAAACTTTAGTTAGTACGCAGTTTGCCGTTCAAGGAGTTTTGTAAATAAGTTTTTAAAATAAATAATGATGAAATACTTGGCAAGATCACTTGAAAGATTTTGCAGAAAACTAGGCAATTATGTGGAGTATTTACTTAAAAAACTCATGACATAAATGTGTCAGGAGAAATAAAAACTGAAATTAAAAAAGCTATAAAACGTATGCATGTCAAGAAACGTTTTTGAAGGTTTACTTCTATGAATTCTTCTTAGTTTATATTTTTATTAGTTAAAATAATTTTAGTATGTATGCTAAATAGGTCTAGAATGTAATAAAATATCTAAAAACTATAAATAAATAAGAATTTTAAGCTAGAGATAGATAAGGGTCTCCGAGAAACTGACCCCGTAACCGAAAAATAGCTAAAGTGTTTGTAAAGAAAATAATCATTAAATATATCTAGTTATAAAAATTATAGATTTATTCTGACCAAAATATATCTAGTTATTAATTTTATAGTTTATTTTTGTATAGAAAATGTAATATAGTTCCCTGAGTTCCTAAAATGTAAGCACCTACTCAGAAAAGGGTTATTTCTTTATGGGGATTAGATAAATAAATATATATCTCCTAAGTATCTACTTTGTTCTATATAAATATTTGCTTAAACTTCTAGATTTTCTATATATTATCTTATAAAGACTTCAAAGGCATTCTCTATTTTCTAAAGAACCCAAATACGGCGACAACTCAATTCAATCAACAACCCTTTACAAGCTCTTTATTTGCTCATGCCTCCTGCCACTTGAAACATCTGTTGCTTATGCTTCTCGGCTGCTAAGAAATTCAATACGAGACCAATAAAGCGGCAGCAGCGGGGCAACAATAATCATTGCGAATTCTTCAAACCTAATGAGCCAAAACCGAACTACAACAATAAACAGTTGAGAGAGTCTCCAGTCGGATGCCATAAACGCACTTAAAGATACATAAAAAACAAAATGAACAGAGTGAAAAAAAAAATATACAAACAGAAAACAACTTTAACGAGATTTGTCATTGATAGAGAGAGCCAGCGAGCGAACGAGCCGAGGCAGAGGCGCGATACAGATACAACAGCTACAGATACACAATCAGATTCAGATGGATTTTTGCGCATTTAAGTTTCGCCATATGCTGCAGCATGAAAGGGGGCCTCTGGGTGGTGCGTGGGTCTGTGGGTCTGTGGGCGTGGTCTTGACATTTACCTTTGCATTGTACGATTCATGCCAATTTTCCGGTTTCATAAGAATGCTGCTGGATGCGACGTTCGACAGGATATAACAGATATATATGTGTATATATAAAGCAGCACTCTCCAGATGGTTCCTTTTTGCGCGGCAATTAGCACTGCCTTCTTTTAATTGCACTTCCTTACACCACTCAACGACGAAGGTACTTGTACTCACAAATAAATGCAACACACGCGCACTCGCAAAATTTCAGTTGTTTTTCTTTTTTTCGTATATCTTTTTCTTGTATATTTCTATTACGTTTTTTGTTTTCTTTCTATATTTTCGAGGAGATGTATCTTTTCGGTCACACGGCGCACACGAAACAACGCAGTAGAGTCAGGAGGAGGCAGCGGCTCCTGGCCAACAACATATGGTCCGAATGGTAACTCAGCTTGGGTGTAGCCAGGCGAACATATGTTGGGTGCGCTTGAACCCCTAGAACCACTTGAACCAGCAGCGACGATGGAAGCAACAGTCCTGTGTTTTTGCCAGTTGCTAGAATATTCTCTGCGAGTTTTTCCGCTCGTTTTCCCTTTCTATTTAGGGCTTTTCCTTTTCTAGAGATACCTGCGCTTGCTTGGGATGCTTCTTCGGCTTGCTTGTATCTGCGCCTTAGCACTCTTTAATTTAAATATATATATAGTATAGGATTTGGCTATGGTATGGCGGCGCTGAGCTCTGTGTGTGGCGATGATGGGTCTCTTGATTCTGGCTTTCGCACGCGGTCACTCTCGTTGAACGACTGATTTCAACGGCATTCGGCGTTGGCATGAAACTTGACTACGCGGCCATTCCAATTGAGTGGGAAAAGCTCTCGGCTCGGCAAAAAGGCGGCGGAAAGCTCAAGCTCGCAGTTCGCTGTTCGCTCAATTGAGTGAAAATCAAATAAAATGAAACTGCAGGCGCTGCGGCTGTTGCTGCCGCTGCCGTTGCCGTAGCTGCTGCTGATCCCATTCGAAAGTTTAATTATATTTACGCCACCGCCACTAGTTGCTATGCTGTGTGCTGTTGTGTCTTGTCGATTTATTTTATATTTTTTTGTCTTCGTTTTCTTTGTCGTTTCTGTTCAGCGTTTTTTCTCTTGATTTTTTCTCTCGAATTTTTGTTGCCTTTTCGAAACCGGCAAAGCGAGCAAACTTCGATCAGAAGAAGAAGTCTGTGTGAGTGAGAGCTTGGTAACGGCACAAAAATTACGTCAGAAGCAGCAGCAGCGCAGCAGCAGCCGTAGCGAAGCTTTTTTGCAGCCACTTAAAAACTCGGGTACTTTTTTGATATTAATTAAATATAACAAAATTATCGGAAAATGTGCATTAATCAATGCCTCAATCAATGCAGTTCAGTTCGCCCAAAAGCTTAACTGTTTTAAAAGCTTCGGCTAAGCGTTTCCACACGATTTTTAAGATTTTCGTTTTTTTATTGCTTTGTTTTTTTTTATGTTGCCTTTGTTTGGTAAACTATTTCGCTCGACTTACTTTTATTTTTAGAAATAAACAATTTATTTTTATACAGAGGGGATCTTGCTATTTGTTCTGCTCTTCAATGAGTTGCTTATTTTCGTCAAATCACTTGAGATTATGTATACGACGTGTGGGTTGCAAATTGGAAGAAGTAAGAGAATCACGGACAGGCTTCTTCTTAGAAAGAATTAGGTCTGAAGGAGCACACTTCAATGATTTGTTAACAAGATAATCGTTATCGTATTAGACATTTAATTATAAATAAATAAAGTGCAAAAGAACTCATCAATCAAACAATATGACGGGAAATTTAATTATACAAAAATTACGCATACGCCCTGTTATACATGAAAACGCATAAATTATTTGGAATTTATTGCAGAGCTTGCCTTTACGAAATTTTTAAAGATTCAAAGATTTCATTAATTATTATTTATTTTGAATCTAATTTAATAAATTTCTCTCATTAAACAATTCTATTTATTACCCCAAAAATATTAAGCATACGCAGTGTGATATATGCATGAATTCACAAATTCTAGAACTGGAAAGTATAATACATATTTTATTTAAATTTATATTTAAGTAAAAAAAATCGACATAAAAATGCCAGAAAATAATTCAATTTAAAATCGTATATACATATGTATTATTGAAACAGATAATGATCTTTTACTGCAAATTCTCTAATGCTTTAGCATCTCCCTTTTGGATGTGGAGGATGGCACTGCTGTTGATTCTGCTGATGCTTTTTTAATGATGTTGATGTTCCTATCAACAGCTGAAATATTGGGCTGTTGTTTTCGAAATTCTTGACTATGAGATACCCAGCACTAACGTATACAAAAAAAATAAAATATATTGCATGCCGCAAAGGGAGGTACTAGGCCATAATTAACAATTAACATTATAATTATATCCTTAAATTACATATTCTTCTAGAAGAAACCAAGGTAAATATTAATATAAATCCACATAAATAAATATCAAAAGGTATTTGAGTGACATTTATACCAAACTTTGCTTTCAATATCGATATCTGTTCAATACCTCGATACTTGCTTATCGAAATTTACTTATACAAATAATTTTAAGGATCTGTTTTTAAGGATCTGTATAAATACAAGTAAATATAATATTTGTATATCATATCGATTTTAAATCGAATTTACCAATTTACAAACATATAATATATTGATATTTGGCTTGATCCAATTAAGTATATTTTTTCCAGCCCTAAATCAGATGAGAACAATACTCCCAAGTTCACTATTAGTACAGGCCTATGATCACTCAGGGAGTATCAGGACTTTGTGGCTTATCGAGCTCTTGAAAATGTCAAATACATGTGTGGTTGCTGATTTTATTTCTTTTTTTTGCAGCTGCTACTGTTGCTACTGCTACTTCTGTGGGCCTTGCTAATTGCAATTAGTTGCCGATGACGTCGAGGGCCGCTGACAGACACGTGCCAAAGCAGCGTTACCCTTTCCGAGGGCTGGAAGGGGATGGGCTCTGGGGCTTGTGGCATCGCTATCTCAAACATATGCACATTTGTTTGCCCATGTAAAAATAGTTTAAAGCCCTACAAAAAACAAACGAAAAGCACGACGAAGGGAAAAAACGAATACGAGAATACGAAAACGACAAACGACAAAAATTGTTAATACGTTAAAGATAGATGGCAGAGCGGTCTCGAATTCGTGGCCCAAACATGTGACTCCGGCCAATAATTAATTTATAAATTACGTTCTAAACTAAAAGTCCGAAGCTTAAAGGTACAACCAACAACAAGCAGCAATCTTGTCTGCAGAAAAGACCTTGCTTTCGATTTTCAAAATGTGTTTACTACGCTCTCAGTCAAACACACGTAGACACACTCGCTCGCACAGCACAAATAGTCGCAAAACAAGAAACGTTCAAATTGCTTTTTTATTCACTGAAATCCGCGACGCTGAATACCAAAAGCTCCAATAAAAACACACAAGAAATAAATAAAAATTAATATTGGAAAAAAAAGGAGATAACAAGACTCGGACAAGTGAATTTGATTAGGAAAATACTTAAAAAATTAAACTTTATTGAAATGTTCGAAAAGATCACATAAAAGGTTTGTAAATAAATATAACTTAAACTTAAGATTAAAAATTGTTTAAATAATATAAGTTCAAACCTAAAGGTATTTAAGTAAAGACAATAAATAATATTAAAAATACTTTTAATAACTATCAAAGGCTTTAAGAAAGGCTTAAGCTGAAAGCCATTCAGACAATCAATTCAAAAGTAATTTAAACCGATTAAAATGTTAAAAAATTACAAGTTAAGATGGAAGATAATGGAAAGAGCTTAGAACACAAAAAAGGCAAACAAAAAAATCATTTATAAATGGCAGACACTCACAAAGTTATAGAAAAAATAAAAGAAACCCATAATAAATTAGGCAATTAATTTAAATTAACTATTTAAACGATTTCTGGTTCAAAAATATTAGATAATCTGATTGGATAGGCCTGAATTAAATGGCTTATTATAAATAATTATTTATTAATAGGATTTTTTTAAAACATTCAGTCACGAAATCAAAAATTACAATTGATTGTGATAAACGAGATGGAATTTGGGCAATCACTACAGAATTAATCATGGAAAAAATGGTTTAATGATTTTGTAATGCTCAGGTACTTGAAATTAAATGTATAAAAGATTAATAAAAGTAAAACAGAACATTTTTAAGTACCTGCTGCTGATGTAGTTCACAGCCCTTTATATATATCTATATATTTATACACCCTCTCATCAATTTTTTTACTTTTGATAGCAAATAGCCATGGTGTGCTCCAGTGCTTTGGTTTAACCGCAGAAACAACAATAACTGGCAGAGTAAAAACCTCAAGACAACCAATAACCAACAAGCCAACCAGCAACAAAAGCAGCAACAAGTTCTGGCTGGAACTTGTTGACGCGACGACTGAGACCGAGACTGGGACTTAACTTTTGCTCGGCTGGCCAAAAAGTGTTTTGCTTTACTTTTGGTCTCTGTATGAGGCTCGTACTATAGATATAGATAGATATATAAAAGACACCTTTCAAGACTGGTTTAGTTTGCCCAGCTCAGCTCAGTTCAGTTCAGTTCAGCTCGACTCAGTTCAGATCAGCTCGCTTCTGTTGCATTTTCCAGCAACAAAAAAAAAGAGAAGAAAAAATGCCACCCCACCCCTTTGAAGCTGCAGCGGCGGCTCTGAGCTCTAATGCAATCAAATCTGCTCCCAAGTGTGTGTCTGTGTTAGCCATATTGGGTGTTGGCCAGCAGCTGTTACTAGTAGTTGTTGCTGTGTTCTTTAGTGGCTCCGGTGGACAAAAATGTCGTTTGATTATGGCTGGCCGAGAGAATGCAAAGTGAATTGTTGAAATATTGAATTAAGACCAAGAATTGCTCGGAAAACTGAGTGAATGTATTGGCCATATTTTTTTCTTAGGCTTAGTTTTTAGGCTTTAAGTAAGCTTTCATGGCCACACTTTTTACCAAGTTATCGCGGCGCTGATTAAATATTTTCAGTACGTTATTTAACCGATAATTGCATTCGCTTTTTATGCAAGAATTTCAAATTGCAAAAACACACAACAACAACAACAACAGCTGGCAAAGGCAAACAAAAAGTGAAAGTCAAAAGGCAGCTGGAGACCCAGCTCAAATATTACGTATACGCCGCGTGGATCGGCAAAGGCCTGGGGCCTGAGGCTGAGCAGCAGCAGAAGATTGGGCCAGAATGATGGGTTGGTAACTGTGGTAAGTGGCATCCCGGATTCCAGACACGTTCTCGCCGCCGCCGCCGGTTGGAGGCAGATTTACGATCTCCTCATCATCACACGCCCACGCAGAAACGACCTTAATTGTGTCCGTGTCGGAGTTTCCGAAAGTGTGAGTGTTTCTTATTTTATTTTTTATATTTATTTCTTATTTTGTTTTTGTGGCACGTCAAGAAACGGCTCCAAGGGCAATCGCAGTAATAGCAGCAGCAGCGGCAGCACAGCAGCAATGCAACGCATGCACTCCACATAAATTGCAGACAGGCCGGATTCGTTTCAGGGAACAAATTGGTAATTACTTAGTGTTTTGAATAGGATTTTTTAAGAAAAATATTCAGATCCAGCTTAAAAACTCTTGAAATATTTATAAAACAATATTTAAAACATAAAAATTAATCAAGAAAAGCAAATTATAAATATTTTAGTGCTTAAATATTCAAAGATCGTCTATAAAAAATGATAGAAAAATATTATAATATACATTCAAACTTGATTTGATACAATAATTTATATTAAGAACAAAAATAATATTATCTAGGCTTAGAAAAATATAAAATTACAAATAAAGCTTTAAAGTTTCCTGGAACTAATTTGAAGATCTGATCATGATTTGTGCGTGATCTTTCAACCATATTTCTCCCCCATCGAATGTCCACTGTGGCTACGCTCACTTTGCAGACACGGACACATTTAGAATGGCTTGAGGCTGGAACTGGTTGCAGCAGCTGTGTGTCCTAACACACTCTTCTCAGCCGAGTAACAAAGTCACCACCAAGTCACCAGGCGGCAGGCAGGCAGCCAGGCAGCCGAGTAACCAACAACGCCTCCATGGAGGCAACACAGCAGCCTCCGCTAACGAGCTCGTGCAGCTCCAGCCTCAGCCTCTGCCTCAGCCTCAGCCTCAGCCTCAGCCTCAGCCTCAGCTTCAGCTCCATCTCAAACTCCAATCGCGACTGCAACGCACAAGAATTGCCATGAACCAATTTGATAATACAAAAGCCCCACTCACAAACACACACGCACAACAATTATTATTATATTTTTTATAGTTTTTTTTTTCTGCCATTTTTGGTTGGAAATTGAAAGTTGGTCTGGGGCCGAGCCAGAGGAGCGTGAAACACCGACACTTTGGCAACAACACCTAAGCCAAGTGGATAATATCCTGTCGCCTGCCTGACGCCGGTAAGCCGAGGACACCATAAGGCCAGGCCCAGAGGCAGGGTCAGGGATTTGGGTTGGGTTTGGGGCCAGAAACAATCTGAACGGGACTGGAGCAATCGCTGTAAATACCAAGCTGTAAATGGGTTTCCTCTCTTACTTTCTTTGGTGTTTGTTCACTCGAAGAAATTATTACTTTATTTTTTAGATTATAAACTATATTTTAGAGAGATCTAGCTACTAAATACTGTAGCTAATGAAAAGATTCAAGTCAAAGGCAATTAGTAGCTTTCCTCACAAAGGGCACAACGTCCCACATACCTGAACCAAATTAGAAATAAGTCCTGCTTTTTCTATATACCCTAATTACCAAATGCAACCAATTAAGACCTGACAAAAAATACCTCTCAAACCTCACCACATATAATTTATTTTTTTCGAGTGAATTCGCGTGGGTGTCAAGTGCAAAATCCTCGTAAATTGGTGCTAAACATTTACACGTTTTATCACAACGACCCACACGGGCACACAACGACATGGCCCCAAAGGCTCCGCAGTCCGGACCGCAGATTAACCCGAGCTGGATTCTGGTTCTGTGGCTCTGGGCCCATCCTGCTTAGCTTCCTCAAATTCGATTCCAATTTCAGAGTGCGCGCTGCTGGTATTATTCTCGACTGAGTGACTCGCCTTATTTGCAATTTAGTTGGCTAAAAATAGAATCCCATTGACGCTGGCGTGGGCGGCACATAAAAAAAAAGCAAAAACCAGCAAACACAAGCAAAGAAAATAAAAAAGAAGAAACCAGAATCTACAAAAAGAAAAGCGGGAAAATTGTAAGGGAATGCGTTTCAAAGAAAATATGTTTGAGGAATTTTAAATACTCTTCAACATCAATATTTAGAAACTATACTAAAAGTTACCCATTAAGAAAAGGTGGCAAATTATTTAATATGCTAAAAGAAATACAGTGACACATTCTATGATACTTTTTAAATAGAAACCTGGTTCCAGTAATAATAATTAAAATATATAATAATATTTTTAAGCTTTAAAACCTCCCAAAACCCATACCCTAAGCAGCTTTACCTTAAGCCCCTCTCCCTTTTTAAGGAAAACTGCAAATTTCTCGGATAAGTAATCGGAAAAGTTATTCCTGGCATGGACTAAAACTTTTACCTTCATTTTAATTGCCGACTTTGGCCAAAAACTTTTTAGCTCATCTAGGATAAACCTTTTCATTTTTTTTCGTCGTCCACAAACGCCCACACAAAAGTGAGATGCCAAATGCAAGGGGAAATCCAAGGGCGGAGGACCGCAAATTCGCACATCCTCACAGCAACCTGCCACAGATCCCCGAACGACGTCAACGTTAAATTGAGTAAGTAATGAAAAATCGATAAGCCGGCTCGCAACTGGCGTCCATACGGCCACAAAGGGAGGGACATCTGAGGGAGAGGGAGTAGGTACGTAGGTGGAGTGCTTTACGTGGAAGAGGAAGTGGAGGAGGACGAGGTCCTTCGCCAGTCAACAGGAGGTTGGCAGCCGACAGGCGCCCATTGGCCCTTGTGGTTTGTCGGGCACTTAAAGAAAATCAGGGAAAACGTGAAAAATGTTAACAAATATCTGTGAATAATATAAATAATATATTTATAATAATATAAATTCGAATATAACAGAACAATTGCTCCGGTTCTGTTCTGAATTTCTGATACAGTCAATATAAGACAAAATTTATATAATATTTTAAATAGTATTTATGCATTATACCCCCTGAAAACTGTCGGAATTTTCCTACAAGTGTGCCGGCGGCGCCGGCTGCCAGCATGAACAGGAGCCAAGAATCGAGGAAGGGGAACGAAGAAAACAAGGGCCACAGGACTGTGCGAGGTGGCAAGTGGGCGGCGGGCTGTGGGATGTGCTCGCAGGGGCGTGTCCTTTGGTCGTGTATGGCGCCGACGAAGCAACGTAGTGGGCGTGCGCATGACCAGCAATATAACATTCAATTAAGTGCAATTTAAGCTTAACTAGTGCATTACGTAAGTCCTGTACGTGGGGGGACTCGGAGTGGAATTGGCCGAATGTGTGCGCTACACATATAATTATCGTTGGCTGTTGCCGCCCAAAGGAACACTGATGTAATCATAAATGCGGCGGCTCTTCCTTTGGGTCTCGATTGTAAACTGAATTAATGGGCATAACCTAAATGGATGGATGGGGAGGGCCCCAGGGAAACTGTTCTTTAAGGCTTTTTTAGAGGTTCTTTTATTTTTAAGCGAATTTTTTTTATATTTATTATTTCCTTTATTAGTTTATGATATATTTTTGAGAAAGTTGATCAAGTTTGGCACAAAAACACAACTGTACTTGCTGATATGAGCAAAAATCTAGAATTAGGGATGGTGGAATTTTTCGATATAACGATAAAGTATCAATATTTGACGCGATGACAGATATACATATAAATCGATATTTGTTCAATAAATGATCCCCAGCTGATCCCCATTGATAAATTTCGAGTTATACGATAATTTAACAATTAAAAAAAATAAAAAAAAGGGAAAGTATCTTTTGCTTATATCATAACTTTAGAGCCAGTAATTGGTATTTATAAACTATTAAACTTATTGTTATAATATACGTATCGACGCATTTGTCCCAGGGGTAAATCCCATAAAAATTTCAAATATCCATTGACGTCTGACGTCTCTAAGAAAATTCTTGGTGATGCCACAAATCGATCGTGGACCGGGAAAATCTCAGATATTGTTGATACTCCCTCGCTCTCTAAAAGCCCGCTCAAGTGAAGTGCAAACAGATTCCTTTGTGTGTGAGGGGGCTTTATCTTGGGACCACATCCGCTCGGATACCACCCACATTCCGTATACTCCGTATGCTCCGTGTTCCGTACTCCGACGTACTCCCCCGGGCGGATGTTATCTGATGTTTTGCAGTCACAACAACATATGCGAATTATGACAAATCACGCCGTCGCTTTGCCGCTCTTTTGCGTAAGTTCTACCCCGGGTTGTTGCATGTGACCATGCCCACGCTAACGCCCACGCGTTTGGGAATTACGCATGCTGACGTCACCGTGAATGGTGGCCCAAAACGAGGGCTCTGCAGGGAAGATAGAGCGACAGAGAGGGAGACACAGAGAGAGAGACAGTAGAACCTTCTAGCAGACGCCACAAACTGCGTCATTCATTCATGGATACCCACAATTTTTGTCGTAGGTTGGGCACCAGAGATGGAGCGAGAGGCTCAGGAGTGGGCGGTGGGTGGCATAGCCTCCTGGTGGCGTTGTGCATTTCATTCATAAAATCCCATCGAGTGGGAGCGAAAGAGCAAGTCCTTCGTTGACCTTCGCCACTGCGCAGGTCCCAGCGTTGAGTGAAAGCTTTCCGCGTGCAAAAAAAAAAAAGGGAGAAACGAAACTAGTGACCTTTTGCGGCAAAAACTAACTCGTAAAAAGCCAGCCGGCTTAAGCATATGGCCAGAATCGCTATTACACATTTTACCAACAAACCCTCAAAACATATTGCCATAAACCGATGAATTTATGGTTCAAGGGGGATGGCTGTCTGGTTTTTTTGTTGTTAAGAAGGGGGGTGGGCTCTGGCTCTGGCTCTGGCTCACTCGCTCATTCCGATTTCAAGGTTGATTCGAAATGTCAAAATTGCAGATGCGACGACGTCTTCGAATCAAGTTTGCACTTGGCTGCGAATCGAAACGAGTTATCCAGTCCCAATCCAATCGCAAAGAGCATTGGAGCAAAATAATACTAATGATGATGATCATGAT
>VNJO01006073.1:0-10014 GCA_008042535.1 Drosophila tani | reverse complement strand
GAATCAGTGCAGAAAGAAGAAGAATGCGCAAAAGAGAACAGAAGAATCAGTGCAGACAAATTGTAATTGTGCGGCTAGATTTTGCCCTTTTTAGCGTTAAATAGCTAGTTTTTAGGTTATAGCTCACGCACAGTATGCACAAAAGAGAGCAGAAGAATCAGTGCAGAAAGAAGAAGAATGCGCAAAAGAGAACAGAAGAATCAGTGCAGAAAGAAGAAGAATGCACAAAAGAGAGCAGAAGAATCAGTGCAGACAAATTGTAATTGTGTGGCTAGATCTAGCCTTTTCTAGCGTTAAATAGCTAGTTTTTAGCTTTTACCTATTCTTTTGCCATATTACAGTAAATGTTAGCCTTTTTTTCCTCATATCTAGCCATAGTTGTAGTTCAATATTCACTCACACAAATGCAAAGTTGGCATTTGCCTGTAGATGTTAGATGTTAGTTCCGAATTGAACACAATCCCTTGCATTGTGACTCCCAAATGCAAATAATAACAGCTTAAATAAGTCAAGAAGACAGCTTTTAATTGAGTTTTGCTTTTTATTTGTCGGTATTTGCCCGTTTGTAAGTATGATAACAAGTTGCAAGTGTTACAGAGTTACAAAATACATACGCTCTAGGATTAAATATTGTTCCTCTGCTCCTTCTAGCCTACATAATGTTATTTGTGTCTATATACTAGTATATATACCCTTTATATATAATCATTAACAAGGAGGAGTCCGATTAATTATTAGGTAATAAGGTAAAAACAATGCTCTTCTCTTGTAATTGGGATTTTCGTGGGTCACATGGAAGTTCTGATTGGTATTGGTGTTTTTTATATTTTGTGCGCTAAAAACTACTTACAGGCTAGAAACCAATTTGGGAGGCAGGCAGAACGAGCTTGGATAAAGGGAAATCGATCAAGGGGAGTGAGAATTAATTAAAACATAATGAAGAATATTATACCCAATTTAATAGAATAGGGTTTCCATGATAATTATATACGGAAGGGGACAGACCTGGCTAGATTGACTCTGCTGCTGATCAATAATATTTAATCTCTGACTACAATAATTATAAAAAAAGGGGGATAAATCCTTCCTGCTCAATTGCTTCATACATATAATTGATGTATCAATAAATAATTATATATAAATGTGTATAAATGTATGTGTGTATAAATGTATATGTTTAGACAATGTGAGTGCTTCCTATAATACTTGGCAGAGACATAATATGAGAGTAGATCACAAGGAGTCGAAGCTAAAATGTATAACATAATATAATATCGGTGTGAGAGCTCCAACAAAGATAAACAAATTGGGGGAGGGGAGGTTGAAAAAAAAAAAATAGTATAAAAACAATCTGGAGGCACACATGGAGCTGGTCTCAGGCTTCGTTCGGGGATTGTGGGTCTCCCACACAGTTGCCACTGCTAATCCTTCTCCTGCTGCTGCAGCAAGGCGGCAATCTCCTGGAATTTGTGACGGAAGTCCACGCTGCTCTCGCTGATCACCGACATGCTGGATGAGGGGTCCTAAACATTTAATAATACAAATTACACATTTATTAAATATATAGACTCTAAATCAGGGGTCGGAACGGCCCTATCCCGCGGGATAGGAAATTTCTCAGTCGGCGTCGCTGCCTCTCATGCACAGTACATGATGAAATAACATAAGGTGGTCTCGTCGTGAGCCGAAGTTTTACGAAGTATCCACTTATTTCAGTGCACGTTAATCAACAATCATATTGCCGCCTCACTCACACTCAATACGACACAGTTTACTATGTTCCTTTCACTCGCACTTATTGCAAGACTACAATAAGTGGATGTCAGTTGCCGACGAGACCACCTTATGTTATTTCATCATGGCACAGTATAAACGTTCGTGTGACGTCGGCACAGGTCTTCGGCTTCGCTTTCACGAAATTAAAGCACTGCGCTAGTGCTGCCGCATTGTCATGGTCTAGCTAAATCTAGCCGTTTTTAGTTATAGCTAGTTATTATGCATATAAAAAAAAGTTCGCTTTTTTTTTTGTCATATCTTGTTACTTATGAAAGAGACAAAGTCTTTCTCTCTCATTTTTCACATACACAAATGCAGTGCTGGCATGTAAATGTAATGGTGCGGACCCCTGATTTAGACTCTAAATTTAAATTTTAAGGAAAGAAATGAGTATATAGAACCCTTACCAGTATATCCCTGGTGGCATCAATCTCGTCCAGATGCCCCAGCAGCGAGGTCAGCGAAAAGTCATTGATATTATCCTCCAGCCAGCGGGCATTGGAGGTGGAGTCCCTTAGCAAGTGCATGGGACTGACGCTGCCATGGAAGAAGTTTTGAGCTATCAAAAAGGGTTAAAAAATAAAGGTTTAAAGCGTTAAAAAGGTTTATGGAAAGATAAAAGCTTCTGCAACATAAAATTCCTTTAATTAAGCCAAGTTTTCCTTTAAAAAAATAATTAAAAATACAGAAAATGCACGTACTTGTGCTCTCATCCTGTATGGCCTCGCTGGGCGACATCCTGCCATCGCCTGTGGTGCTGGTGGCCACACAAAAGTCCAGATTGGGCATATCCCGACTGCCGCCGCCGCCCTGCGCCTGCAGCTCTCCCTGCTGAGGCGTCGCCGCCAGCTCTACCCCCTGACTCGAGTTGGAGCCGGAGCCAAGGCCACTGGAACCACTGCCACCGCCCAGACGCTCGATGGGCTCGAAGAGGCCGCTATGTAGCTGCCGCACGCTCAGCAGGTCGTAAGGACGACCGCCGACGGAGGCGGGGGGCAGGAGGCGACGCTGCACCAGAACCTGGCGACTGATCTTCTGCCGCGTGAGCTGGAAGGTAAGAGAGGGAAGAGGAAAACCAATTGTTTCTCTTGGGTTTCTTGTTATTTTTAAGGTTAAGATAACTCACCGCTGAGAGCTGCCTCACGGGATCTATGATGTTGGCTATGGGTCGCCTCACTGGGAGCATGGGAGTGCGGAAGTTGCCACCATCGCCGGTGCCACTGCCTTCCGCCAGCTGCTGAGCCTTGGTCATCAGATCCCGCTTGCGATCGCAGGTATGGCCGCAGTTGCACTGACGCTTGCGCACACGCTCGCTGAGATTGGCCACCAGCAGCAGGTGCTTCAGCTTGTTGCTCACCGAGGACGTGGTGACGGCCCTGACGCGCTCCACGCTATCACAGTCGTTGGGATTGTACGGCAGCGCGGAGGCAGTGGCAGGTGCTGGCGCCTGCAGGCTGGAGGAAACGGAGACCGAGACGCAGGAGGAGGAGCTGCTGCCCGTTTGGGTGGCCACCGTCACGGAGGTGGCAGCGGAAGACGACGACGAGTTTGTTTGTATGGAATTCGAGGAAGTCGTCACTGGCGGTGGCGGCGGCATGTTCTCCAGCTCACACCAGTAGTACTCCAGCTCGAGCTTGGAATCCTGGCCCAGGACCACATACAGATCGCCAATGGTTATGTCCGCTGCATTCGCCTCGGTCCAGCCCTTGCGAATCCTCTTCAGGATCTCATCGCTGAGCAGGGGCCGAAAGTTGCGAGCCTGGGCAGCGGCGGCCGCCTCCTTGGCCTCCTTGCGTTTGGAGCGGGCCACCGTTGGAGGCGGTGCAGGAGGTGCAGCAGGCGGCAGGGAAGAGGTTTCAGAGGCACAAGAGTCCGCGGGAGTTGCCTGAAAGGCTGTAGAATCAAGGGGAGTATCTGTTCCTTCCGGAGGAAGCGTTTCCGATGGAGCCGGCGCCACTTCCAGGTCACCGAGAAACTCGTGTATCTCCTCGCCCAACTCATCGCCGCTGCTGCTCTCGAGCTTCACATGATTCCCCTCCAAAGGCACATCGTCCAGACTCTTCTCCAGCGCCGGACTGGCCCCCGACTTGGGTTTTTTTGCCTCCGGCGAACGCTTCTCCGAGCCACTCTCTGTCCTCGGCCGCTTGCTGGCCGCCACTGGCAGGCCAGGCAGGTTGCCCAACGTCTCGCTGCGCACCTTGAAGCCCAAACGCTCCTCGTAGGCACTGAGACAGATGTTGATGCTGCTCAAGTAGGCGGTGATGCTGAGCAGGGGTCGATGGATGGCCACGCCAGGTCGCGGCTGGAAGCACAGCGAGGGGTCTAAGCATGCGGTGGGAGCTGGAAGTGGGGCAGGCAAGGCCACAGGCACAGGCACAGGCACTGATACTGGTGAGGGTTCTGGCTCCGAAACGGAGGCAGAGACAGAGGCAGGCAGCGGACAGAAGATGGACTTCTCCTCGTTCAAACGCTGGTTGGCGCTGCGCCATTTGTACTCGAACGTCTTGATGAAGCTGATGAGCTTCTTGTGCAGTGGGACAATGATACGGCCGCGCGGATTCTGGGCCAGAGACTGGACGCGACCAAAGGCCTCCATGTTAGCGGGCGTAACCAGCACCTCCACCTTGCTGGGCAAGCGGATGTCCTCAAGGGAGTCTAAGGATTACGAATTTGATGGATTTACATCACTAACCTGGAAGCTCCCTCATTCACTCACCATCCAGCTGATTGAGCCGCCTTAGCGCCTTGCAGGATGGCGTCTTGATCCTGATGTTCTTGCCCTTGCAGCGTACGGTGATCTGTCCCTGGTAGACCAGCTGCTTCAGCTTCATGAAGTGCTTTTCGGTGAGGAACTGCAGCTTGCGTCGCATCTCCCCGTAGTTGATCAGCGTGTACAGCTCCTGGGCGGGCTTCTTGAGCTCTAAGAGAGGTTAACCAATAAAATATAAAGGAAAATAGGAGCAGGAAGGACCTCGACTTACCTTCCGAATACCGCACATACTTGCAGATCTTGTGATAGGTCTGATAGTAGTGCTGGCGCACCTGATCCTTGGTCTTGAAGCTGTAATCGCTGCTGGCATTGCGTCGCTTCAGCTTGGCATTAATGCAGTTGGCCACCGCCTCGAAATCCTTGCCAAACTCGTTGAGGGCATCGAAGAAGCAGTTGCGCTCCACATTCGTCCAGCTGGTCTTGCCATTGCCGATTTTCAGCTGTGAGGGCGTCTTTTGGGCCGCCTTCTCCTCCTTTTTGCTGTGCTCCCGCTCGCTGGGCGGCGGCGTCATCGGCCTGGTTTGGTCCTGTTTCATCTTCTGGATGACGCGAGCGCTGGCCCGCGTCCCTGGGCAGTTGTGTGTGGTCACGGAGCCTAGCAGCTCCTCCTCCTCCTCCGCCGCCTTCGGCTGCAGGCTCTGCAGCTTGAAGTGCACTCCCCTCGCACTCGGCGGCAGCGACGACGACGACGACTCTTCTTCGAGGGAAACTGCCGGCGGCGGCGGCGGGAGCGGCGGCGGCGGCGGTGGCGGTGGCTTGCACGGGTCCTCCATGTTGGCCAAGCAACGTATCCGAATCCGTGTCCGCAACCGAATCCGAATCAGAGTCCCCGCCTGCAGGAGAGATGAAAGGATCCAATTAAAAACTGCGTAGTCCTCCTCAGAAAGCAGCAAAAATGGCGCCCGGGGTTGGTTTGTTATTGTCGCTTTTCCGCGTCGTCCGCCAACCGGAAGAGCTCCTCCGGCACGCCCCATTGCTGCCAGGACATGACCAGTCCTCGGGGACCCTATGTATGCTCACCTTAGTTCACTTTACACATGGAAAAAGGCATGGCTTTGTAATAAAAATATAGTTATAAACTAGAAACTTTATAGTATAATGTGAAACGGTGTGACCGCAGTGTAGAAATTAAAATTTCTCAATTTCCCAATTTCTCTTAGTGTGACCGAAGCGCGAGGCTGTGAAAGTCGTGACTTGCAAGAATATCTCACAAAGAAATGGCTCCGAAGCGGTGATTCGGGCGACTTGAAATCACATTTTTATACCCTTGCAGCGGGTATTATAATTTTGCCATGATATTTGGAACGCAGTGATGGAGGCCTCTTCGACCCCATAAAGTATATACATATATTCTTGATCAGCATCACCAGCCGAGTTCTGTCTGTCTGTCCGTCTGTCGGTTTCTACGCGAACTAGTCTCTCAGATTTTGAGAGTATACATATATGTCGGAACGGACCACTATATCGTACAGCTGTCATAGAAATGATGGCGAAATTAATGTACACAAAAATTTAAATTCTCTGTTTTTTAACGTATTTTTATAAATTTCAAGATATAGCAGTTTTTAACGGTTTTAGAATTACGATTTTAATTTCATTAAGATCGGACTACTATATTATATAGCTGCCATAGAAGCGATCGGTAGATTTATATGAAAATGTAAAATTCTACATGTAAAATGTAAAATGTAAAACATTTACAACTTTCGACATTTTTGCAACATTACTTAAATGGATCGATTTTCAATGATCCAAATGCAGACTGCAAGGGTATACAAACATCGGTTTACCGAAGTAAGCTTTCTTTCTTCATTAATTTTCAATTTAAAGCGGACAAATATAAAATACTATGGTTTTTCTCAACATTTTTGCGTAATTAGCACCTTTCAGGGATATAATCGGAGCTACTGAGAATCAAGTAGCCACTTCCATTGCGAGTTCATACCCTCGGCTGCAAGCAGTTTGTACAGAAATATTTTTTTTTATGTTGGAAATAAAATATAATCTGTCAGCAATTATAAAAGAAATAAAATAAATTAATCAGATAGGACTTGTCCTTGTACGTGCTGGTTACTGAATGAACAATTATCATTTCTTACTGTAAACAATAATCCAAGAGTTTACGATCAAAATTCTACCAAAACATCAATCAGGGATATACAAAAAACATTTCCGAAATCAAATGTCAAACTCAAGAAAATAAAACTGGATGGCTTTCTTGGGGCTACCTTTTGATCGATTATATTTGGCTTATCGATAGAAAATGTGGCCAGCTTTTTCCTAGAATAGTTGGCTGCCTACTCTATGCAGTCCATCGAGAGTAGTCCGGAATAAATGGATTTGGTATCAGAGGGCACTAATTGTAATTAATTATAACTATTTTCAAATCCATGCAGATGCCAAATGTTGCGTTTGTCATATTAGATGTGTTCGCCTGAACAACATGATCTAAATAGTGATAGTTGCTTCAGATATTGATGGTTGAACTATCGATAAGAAAAGAAAGTAGAAGAACATAAACAAATGTGAAAAATTGCAAATAAAATCCATGAATTCTTCAGTTATGTTCGAATTCCCCAATATTTTCAAAATATGCAACCTATATTATATTGTTCTGTGTCTTTTAGTTTATTTCCTTAAATTTATAGCTTAATAATATGAAAAAAAAATATTTAAAATGTCGCGTGTACATCACAAATAAATACCAACGAGAAGTAATACTAACAAAACGGCCGCAAGTATCACAATGAGCATTATTTTTTTCTGCAAATAAAGAAGAGGAATATTAATTGAATTGAAACTATATACCATAATGTGATTCTTTTACCTTGCGAGCCTTCTTCTGGTTCTTCTCTGCCTGGTCCAGTTCGTCGGCACCCTTGTCCACGAAAAGGGTTGCCTGCTGGGCATGGAACTCAACCCGCTGGATCGTCTCACTCTGCTCTAGGACCAGGGTCTGAATGCGCATGAACAGGGCGTGAACCTCCTCTATGGACTTCTCCAGTCGGCGCAGCTCGTTGAATCTGTCCATTAAATCGCGCAGCGTTTGGCGCTCCTTCTCCGTTTCCTGCAGGATCTGAAAGGGAGCAATAATAATAAGGAATAGGCCACATTATACATCAAAATACTAAATATATATATTTTTCCAGGGTTGCCACCTGAAATCAGTGTAAGCCACCTTTTGTGGCACACTTTTGAGCGCCATTTAAATTGATTTACAATCCACAGAGTATTGCTTTGTAAAAAATACTCAGTGCCAAAGAATATGAATATATTTTAGGTAAGACTCTGTACTTTAAATATGATATGAAAAAAAGGGAAAAACAGTTCCAAAAATACTTAATACTCTGAATAAAAACCTTTTACTTTTACTAGACATCCTTATTCACTCTTATTTATTCGTCTTATTCTTTTTTTTAGCTCTTATCAATTACTGGGCTAAGTTAAGTCAACTCACATTGTCCACAAAGAGTTTGGTTGTCTTATTTTCGATGAGTAACTCGATTTCTTGTTCGCTGGCCTCTGAATTGACTGAAAGAAAAAATGAATAACCAAGTTATTTAACAATGAAAGGCTTGTATTTATAAAATTGTATTTACGAAATTCCATCAAAAATATAATGGGCAAAAATTAAATAAACTCTTTCAATACACATATAAGCATAGAAAAATACAACAATTGAAGCAAATCTTCAATTACTCACTGATTTTTGAGTGTAGGCGCAGATTCTTCTTGACTTTGAACTCGTAATTCTGCAGGAAAAGTTCATTTTTATGCCACAGATTGATAAAGGTCTGGTGAAGACCATAGAACAGAGTTCTTTTCATTCTCGCCTCCAAGCTATAGTCGTTTTCCGCCGGAAGATTTGCCTTGAAGTCCTTGAATCGCGTCATCAGCTGATTGCCCAGCCGCAGATTCTTGTTGTGCAGTTCACCCATCTCGTTCTCTATGATATTAATAATAATAATTAATTAACATAACAATATAAGGTGATATTAATTTATTCCTCACCGTTAAACGTTCGCAGATTTATTGTTTGTGTCATGCGGTTCATCGCCTCCAAGTTGGCGGCTATGACAGCGAGTTGCTGGCGAATCTCCGAGTACTGAAAATAATCAAATTGCAGACAGAATAAATTAGGGATAAATTGGGCAGAAATTATGATAGGCTTGGTAAGGAAATATTAAAAATCTGGTTATTTTGGGGTGATCTTTTTAAGAAGTGGTTTTTGTAATTAAATTTATGATTAAAGCCTTAAAAGCTTAAAATTGAACTCCTAGAGACTCGGTCTAGCTGAATAAAGCTTAAAGGGTCTAAGAAAATAATCGAATTATTTATTTTAAATAAGTTAAACATGTATAAGCAATATTAAAAAAGCAATATTCAAAATATAAGTATTTAAAATTGGTAATAAAATATTTAAAATATAAAAGTTGCAATTAGTAGTTACAGGAAAGCCAAGTATTATATTTTTAAATATTTTAAAACATAATAACTACAAAAATACATTGTTATTCTTTAGTAATTTTCGCAATTTCTTTGTTGCCATTATTGCTTCATTTTTTTTTTGGGAAAGTTTGCGGCTTCGTTGACCTTATACGTAGAACCTGTTTCTTACGAAAATTCTCTGCCCGGTTGCCAAGTGCGAAATATTTGTTTACATTTTACGGAGAGTCAAAAAACGAAAAACCCCCCCCATTAATGGGGAATGAGTGGGCGTGACTCTTACTCTCTTTCTGTATCTCCTTCTCACTCCATTCCCATATCTTTTGCTCCCTCTCGAACTTTTCGTAATAACAACAAACATATTTAATTGAAAAAACGATTTTTTTTTCTACACTTATCACGAGTTTTTGCCCTATTGAGTAATTCAGCTGATTCATAAAACTTACGGAACGGAACTTAAGGAAAACCAGAGAGAGTAGAGAGAGAGAGAGAGATTCTCTCCGATTCCCACGCTTAGAAAAATAAATGTGTTTGTTTTTAATTTAATATAAATAAAAAAAAATATACATTTGGATAATCTTTTGAGAATATTTACTACAAATTTTTTTAAGAATAATTTTGTTATGATATCAACCGAATAAAAGAATGTTGAAGACTTCAAAAGTAAGGTAACCTTTTATTTAAATAGTTCTTCTTTATAAATAGTTAAAGACGTATGTATATCTTTCTTATAATTGTATCTTATTTATGACTTTCTATAAGAACAACTTAGGGAGATGCTATGAAATGCATTCTTTTATTTTTTTCTTTATGAGAAACACAGATATATATTTTTTTTTTACTGTAAGATACTGCAAATTTAAAATGTATTATTCTTTTAAGATAACTCACCGGATTGAGAATATCGTCCACATTCGATCCATGCTGAGACATTTTCGAGGCTCCGCGATCCTTGTTGTCGCCACTATTGTTATTGTTATTATTGCTATTATTATTATTGTTATTATTATTGTTATTATTGC
>VNJO01006072.1:0-14207 GCA_008042535.1 Drosophila tani | reverse complement strand
TCGATTTCCCTCGAAGGTGTGCTGAAAATGAATTGTTGTTTGGCCTGGCCAAGTGGAAGCAGTAGGCTGGCTTTCATGGTATTAGTAGAAACAAAAGCAATAAAGAGATATTGTCTACCCTATTCTTCGCTTTGAGCAAAAAAAATAATACATTTTTACTTAAACCTAATTTTTATAATTACTTAATTATTTTTAACATCACTTTTTTTTTTCTTTTATAATTTTCCAAAGATAGTTCTTCTCATTATTCTTTGCTTCTAGTTTCCTCAAAAGTTTGCATAGAAAACTCAGAGTAGGCTTGCGTAAGCGTTACGTCATGCCATGAAGGTTAAGACCGTTTGGATAAAACAAAACTGGGGCACATCGTTTTTAGAGGTTAAAAATCCTTGAGATTAGATATTTAATTCGCGCATTTAATTCGCACTTAACTCGTGCATACACAGCTGTCGGACGACGGACGTTGCCGAAGCAAGGGCACAGAGCTCATACCAGGGTCAAACAATTTAAAACGCCGATCACTGCCAAACTCTCAAAAAAATTGTCCGCAACTGCATAGCCGGCCACTTAAGAATGTCGCGCATGCGTGCTGGTGGCCGATTTAACTGCACTAGAGTTAGGTATTCATCCCTCCTTCGGCTTCCTAGCCCGTCATGCCCCGCTTAGGGGGTGCTCCTCGGGACCGGAACTCAAAAACTGCTTGCTGGGGTCAATCTGTTGATTTTAAATTCACCACAGTAAGCAACCAATAACCGAAACACGCTTTTCGAAATATTTACCCGCTGGATGATTGTCCCCGGTGAAAATTTAAGGGGTCTCCCAAGTATAACCTCTTTCACTTGGGTACTGGTCGACGCCAGATGGTCGCCTTGCAACCTTCGTAGACACTTTCCTGTGACCTGTGCAACAAAAAGGGTTACGCACTTCACCCAGACACTGCCAGCTTTCCTACTCACTTGAGTTTGCTTAAGCTCCGGCAAGTTAAATTTCTTCGCACTCAAATTTGTATGCTGTCCGCTTGGACTTAACTCTTATTTAAGATTTGGTCTGCGAGAAGCAACTCCAATACTTGTGCACTCCACCGGATCTCGATTTGAAAAGAGTTTAGCACGGAAATAGGTGGAGCGACCTAGGTTCAGGCTTAGCAGCAGCGAAAAATTTCCTAATTGGAACAAGAGCTTTCCAGATCTTCCCTGGCGCCGCTATGAGCTATCTGTTATATTTTCCCTAAAATCTGTTCAGGCAAATACCACAAAAGCAGCTCACGAATTTTATGCACATGCACTAAAAGCTCGGCTTAAAAGTTGCCAAAAATGTTGTCTGCTTTTGAGCTGAAAAAAAACTTGGCCTAAAGCTTTTATGATCTGTAGCCTACTTCTAGGTAAAAAAATGTATCTCGGCTCTAACATCTGGCTAGGGTATATATCTTACTGATACCCTAGACTGATGCCGACTGAAGACATATCATTGGCGAATATCTTTCGCATGGTATGTACCCAATGGTTTCCCTTGCAAATCTTCTAGCTCGTAGTAAGAGTTTCCTAACCTTCTGCGAACTCTGGCTTTTACAAAGGAAGGACCGAATTTAGCATTGTATCCTGTCTGGAAACAACTTTGCTTAAAATTCCTACGAAATACTTCTTGCCCTTCTGCATACGAAACAACTCTAGCCCTAAGATTGTATTTCTTCTCGTTTTCGGAGTGCTTCGTTAACATCCGTTGGCATGCTTTCTCCCGCACTATCTCGAACGAGTCTTGACGGTCAAATTTTAGGGATCGGTCATCCAATAGGTTGAGCTTCCTCAACAAAGAATACGTGGAGCCAGAAGTAATCATGTGTTGCCCGAAAACCATGTAGTAAGGAGATGTTCCTAGGCTTGAATGTACGGATGATCTCAACGCACAACTAATCCTATTTAGGTATTCGTCCCAATCTTTCTGATCAGGCCGCAAATACGCTCTAATTGCAGAGATAACAGACCGGTTAACGCGCTCAGAGGCGTTAGCCTGAGGCGAATGCACAGCAGTCAGCGTATGACTAATGCCGTACTGCTGCTTTAATTTCTGAAAAGCGTGCGAACGGAATTGAGATCCATTTTCCGACACTATCGTTTCGGGAGTGCCATACGACATAAACAATTCTCCTTCCAAATATTCTATAACGCCACCTGCATCTATCTTCTTTACTGGTTTGAGAAATACATATTTGAAAAAATGGTCGAGAAGGATAAAAATCCCAATATTTCCACATCTGGATCTGGGGTATGGTCCAAAAAAAATCTATAAATAGTCTTTGGAAAAATCATTGACTTTCCGGTGCTTTTCCTAACGGTGGTCGCAAAACATAATTTGGTGCTTTTGTGGTTTTGCACACCTCACAAGCATTTATATAGGCCTTAACATCTGTCACGAGTCCAGGCCAGAAATAATAACGTCTAACTCTTTCAATGGTCTTGTGTATCCCACCATGAGCAGACAACGAACTATCGTGAGCGCGAGAAAGTATCTCAGGAACCAGTTCCTTCGGCACCCAGAGCTTCCAGGCATATTCATCGTGCACTTGCTCTCCTGTCAAATGCTCAGCCTTTCGATAAATGTAACCGCTATCGGTCCTAAGATCCGGAAAATTCGTCTGATTTGCACTCACTTTCTGCACGAGTTCGGTATATTCCGCTGATTTAAAGTGATCGGAATTTAGATCTACGAGAAATCCATCCCGCAAGTCTATCGCAGCTATCACGTCTTCGTTTACCCGAGACAAGGAGTCGGGAACTACGTTAAGCGAACCTTTGCGATGCTCAATCTCGAAATCATACCTTTGTAAGGCCAAAGCCCATCGAGCTAGACGCGAATTTAGGTCATGGTTAGACATCAACCATTTTAATGACGCATGATCGGTTATGATTTTGAATCTATGTCCTTCCACATATGCCCTAAAATTTTTAAGAGCCACGATCGCAGCGAGACATTCTTGCTCAGTGACGGTATAATTTCGTTGCGCCTTATTTAATTTCTTCGAAATGAAGGCAATAGGACGCTCATCTCCTTCTTCCGAAACTTGGACTAATACAGCTCCAACTCCGGTCTTACTGGCGTCGCAATGTATTGCGAACGGCTTCGAAAAATCAGGACTGCATAAAACAGGAGCCTCGCTAAGACATTGCTTTAGCTTCTCAAAAGATTCTACAGCTGCTTTTGTCAAACTGAATCTTCTTTTCGTGGTCATCAGATCTGTTAAAGGGGCAGCAAGAGACGCAAAATTGGGAACAAACTTGCGATACCATCCGCACAGACCCATAAAACTTCGCAAATTACGCAAAGTCTTTGGCAAAGGAAAATCCCTGATTGCGGCAACCTTTTCGGGATCGGTTCGGATTCCTCCATCGCCGATTATGTGGCCCAAATATCGCACCCTCAGCATGCAGAAATGACTTTTGCCAATATTGATAGTCAAGCCTGCACGCCTAATGTGTAGCGCAACCTCTCTTAGCACTTCTAAATGCCTCTCAAAACTTGAAGACACTATCAGCAGATCATCTAGGTAAATGAAAACCTCGTTTCTCAGATGAGCTGGCACCACTTTGTCCATCAATCGAGACATTGTACTTGTGGCATTGCAAAGCCCGAACGGCATAACTTTAAACTGATAGAGGGGTCTACCAGGAACAGTGAACGCCGTCTTGTCGCGAGAAGAAATTTCTAAAGGTACTTGCCAGTACGCGTCTTTTAGGTCAAGGCTTGTTATATATTCGGCCTTCGGCAAGCGACTCAATATGCCACTAATTTGTGGAAGAGGATATGCATCCTTTTCGGTGAAACTGTTCACCTTGCGACAATCCAAACAAATTCTGACCTTTCCAGGTTTCGTTACCATAACAATTGGAGATGACCATGAGCTGTCGGACTCTTCTATCACTCCTAGTTGTATCATCCTGTCAATCTCGGCATACATCGCCTTTTCAACGGCCGGTGAGACAGGGAAATGGCGTTGTTTTATTGGTTTAGCCATACCTACATCAATAGAATGTGATATAAGGTTGGTCTTACCAAGACCTTCTTGGCTAAACGACGGAAAACAATTAATCACATTCGATAGTTTAGCTTTATCCATCTCGGACAGTCTGTGCTGATCTACTTTGACTTTGCAGTCAGTCTCCGATGAGTCTAATTCAGCTATATTCAAATTTCTGGGAAGAAGATCGTACAGCCTCCAAAAATCTATCCCTAGATATAAATCCTGTTTCAGTGAGGGCACTATGTAAATTTTTAACCGATTCTTTACGTCGGCGTATTCCACCTCAGCTTGGAAAAAGTCTGTTATCTGCTGTGATCGACCATCGGCTGTTGTAGCATTACTCGTGATGACTTAGAAATCCCTTTTTTCATTACCTCACGAGCTAAGTTACCTCCCACACATCTAATTGATGCTCCGGAGTCTAAGAGGCCGTAAACTATTCCATCTAGCAAACAAATTGGCAAAAAGGGTCGAGGATTTTTTGGTCCTGTCGGTAGTGAATTTATGTACTATATGCCAATTCTACATTGCTTGACATTTTGCCAGAATGATTTTATTTCTCTTTCAAAGTAAACGGTCGTGTTTTTGTTTCGCGCCTCGTATTTGTGTAAATTCTTTGCTATAAACCACTGGGGTTTTTTGAAACTTCTATCTTGTGTTAAATAATAATTCACCGTTTCACTTCGCGTGTGCATGCAGCTGTTTTTGTGTATTAATAACTATATTAATTGCAAATTAGTTTGGTGCAGCAATTGCTTATCTTCATTTTTGCATTCCTCTTTGTGCTTTATCCGTTACGCCGATATTGCAGCTTGACGGCTTAAGCTCCCTAACTCTCGTTCTCTGGCTCGCTCTCTCACTCTCTCTTAGTGCACTTAACTTCTCTTATTTGCTCTTAACTTCTGATTGGTACAGTGGTAAGTCATTATAATGACTTGTAATATTGTCTGCGCTATTAAAGCCTGCAAGAAGATAATTACAAGTGATGACCCTAATATCGGCTGCTGGCTGTGTAATAATGTTGTGCACGCCAAGTGCCTTGATCGCACAGGCCGGGCGGCTGAAATTATTAAAAACAGTGGAATGCGCTACTGCTGTGAAACTTGTCGCGAGGTTGAAAAGGAAATGAGATCTTTTATGCGGCAAACCAAAAATGGTTTTAGGTAGCTACTTGTTAGTTTTCGTAAAATTAATGAGGTGCTCCTTGCGCTGGACTCCCAGTTTAATGGCCTTAAGCTATTAAATGAGTCCCCTAAGCGCAAAAAAACCACGGTTGGCACACCGCATTTGGGGGGATCCCAATAACTCGCGGCGGGTTCTCAACCGCTCACTCCCTCGGCACAGCCCCCAACTCCAATATATCTAATTCCAATGATATTAAGATCGGGAGCGATAAGAGATTCGGCCTCCGAATGTGCCGCGGGAGGGACAGCGCCTCCATTTATATCCGTTGAGTCCGCTGAGGGGTCATAATTAATGACCCCACAGAACCCCATCCAGAATACTCCCCAGGGTAACAGGCCTGGAATACCGGCCGAAATTGGCACTACAAATGTATTGCCAAAAGCCCTGATTGCTATACCACCAACGAAACAGATATTTGTTTCGCAGCTTTCCCCTGATCAAACATCTGATGATGTAAGTACCTATATTCTAGGCCGTATTAAAGCCGATAAATCTAAGATTAAGGTGGAAAAATTCAAATTGTCTTATGCTAGGGATATTTCATCTTTTAAAATAAATGTCCCTGACGAACTTTTTAAGACAATGTGCTCTGAGAACATGTGCCAAAGCACATTGTTGTTTAGGAGTACGAAGCTAAGAAAAAAAAAGACGGCCTGTTGGAGTTTACCCAGGCCGGAAAAATCCATTGTGCCATCAACCTCGTCCGCTTCAAAAAACTAACAAATTCTCTTCTTCTTTCCTATCAGAATGCAAGAGGCTTTCGTAGTAAGCTTCCTAAATGGTATTCTGATAGTTTATCGTTTGCATCCCAGGTAATAGTGTTTACAGAAACCTGGTTAAAGCCGGAGATTCTAAGCTCCGAAGTTTTTCCAGCTGTGTACACAACGTACAGGCTGGATCGGCCTTCCAGGCGAGGGGGCGGGGTCCTCATTGCGAACTTTCGAGGAATGCAACGAAGGGTGCCGCCCTTGACGAAACCCGAAGATCCATACCATCCTATGTTTAATGTGACTATCGATATTGGGACTGTTATGGAGAATAAGTCTGATTGGCCAACTATGAAAGTCCACTGCTTTCGCAAGGCGAGGATTTTCAACGGCTGAATAATTACATATCTAACTTTGGTTGGTCCGTTCTCTACATATGCACTCACATGGCGGGTGCCATGGATATTATTTACAATGCTATGAATTCCTTGTTTAATGAATGTGTTCCGCTATACTATCGGTCAATCTCAAATAAGCCTCCCTGGTTTAGTAAAGAGTTGACTCGCCCCAACAAACATGAATTCCAATCTCTACTCTTAATTTAAACGTAACGGTTCTCAATCTGTCTATTCTCGCTATTTAGCGGATCGGTCTTAGTTCTCTGTGCTTAACGCGCAGTGTTATGAAAACTATCTGACTCGTTGTAGGGTTCAGGTCGCACAGGACCCAAAACAGTTATATAATTTTGTCAACACTAAACGTAAGCCAA
Source organism: Drosophila tani (assembly GCA_008042535.1). Taxonomy (NCBI): domain Eukaryota; kingdom Metazoa; phylum Arthropoda; class Insecta; order Diptera; family Drosophilidae; genus Drosophila; species Drosophila tani. Next base: position 7,534 of record VNJO01006072.1, on the reverse strand, counting down.
TTACACAACCTTCCTTGCTCATTTGAAAAAAACGACAGCAAACAATGATCAGGCAACCGTCGATCTTCTTGTTCAGTTTTTTCAAATTACTTATTCTCCGTCATCCGATTCAAACCAGACCTATTCTTATAACATGCCCAAATCAAACCTAATCTTCAGTCGTAGCTTAACTGAAAGCTCCCTTCTTTTGGATCTTCAACGTGTCAAGCCCGTTTATTCGCCAAGTCCCGACGAAATACCAGGCTGTGTGCTTAGGTATTGTGTCGAGGCCCTGTGCAGTCCCCTACTAAAATTGGTTTCCTTATCCTTAGAAACATTCCAATTTCCCCTTTTTTGGAAGGAATCATTCGTCATTCCTCCCCACAAAAGAGGTAGCAAAGTGAATGCTAACAACTATTGAGGAATCTCTAAGTCGTCAGCCATCCCAAAACTTTTCGAAAACGTAATTACTCCCCATTTGCAGCACTGTGTAGATCAGTAATTTATCCATACAAACATGGATTTGTTAAACGAAGATCAACGACAACTAACCTTCTGGAGCTCACTTCTTTCCTCAAAACTTACAGACAGATGTCATCTATACTGATTTCAGTAAAGCATTTGACCCCGTTAATCATTCCCTTCTTATTATGAAACTAGACCTTATAGGTTTTCCTGTCGATCTTAGATCTTAGATGGATCTCAAGTTATCTGAATGGCAGGACGCAAAAGGTCCTCTATAAAAACAACTTATCGAATGTTCTCCGGGTGACCTCTGGTGTCCCGCAAGGGAGCCACCTTGGTCCCTTACTTTTTACATTATTTATTAACGACGTGCCCAAAGTTTTGACTAACTCAAGAGTACTCATGTACGCTGGACGACTTTTAACTTTGGGTGCAATATAAGGACGGCGCTAGCAAGTCAGATTTACAAACAGATCTTAATAATTTTCAAAAATTGTGCACAGCAAACTTATTAAACTTAAATGACTCCAAATGCAAGCTGATGACATCTTCACGTGCCTCTCCCAAGCTTGCGACCTATACGCTGAACTGCCGCTCTCTGGAAAGGATATCTCTAGTTGACAATTTTGGTATACGCCTGGATCTTAAACTAGAGTTTATTGATCATATCTTGTGCATTGTGAATAAATCGAGGGGTGTGCTTGGATTTATTAAACGGGGGTCGAAAGAATTCGATGACATTTCGTTAGTTCGTCCTATTTTATAATATGAATCTTGGACGTCCACAGCAAACGCATTGAGTCAGTTCAAAAGAATTTTTTATTTTTGCCCTTCGTAGCTTAAACTGGGATGCAAGCCTTTGGTTGCCCTCTTATTCTCCTCCTAATTAACCTGCCCTCCTTAGCAAACCGTAAAACGATGCTAGGCATTGTCTTTATGTATAACCTGATCCGTGGTGACGTGAAAAGCAGCGATCTATTGGGTCAGTTGAATTTGCACGTACCATGTAGAACCACAAGATCCTACCTGTCGGTAGTTTTGCACCACTGCAGAGCATCATATGAAATGCATGAACTCTTTAGAGTATTTTGTGCAAAATATAATAATTTGTACAAAATTACCTCATCTCTAGATAGTCTTCCTAAACTAAAAACATGTACTGACCGTACTGCATCAATTTAAAAAAAATAAGAAGATATCTGATGTAAATGATGGTCTTTAATTTTAATGATTCTTTATTTCTTATTTTCTTGCGCGTCTGTTTCTTGTGCTTCTTCTTTATCAAGTGAAGTTGGCTGCGCCTCATTCCTATATTTATCGTGTTATCGATACTTCCTACAAAACTATCGAATACATACAATATTATATTATATAACAAGATGTTTACACTTAATGCTACTTAAATCATAACAACATGGTCACACTTAATAATACTTAATATATATATATTTACAACTCGGTCAACCTGACAAATTGATCGACCTCGATCAAGATTATGTACATAATGGTACAGTTTTCATTAATATCTGTAACCATGGTTTTAACCTTGTAGCTTCTAATATTCCTTTATAAGGTAATAGAGTACATTGGCAATTATCTATATCTGTTACTTCATATCTATCATTATCAAAAAATCTGTTTATTTTATTTGGGCCTCTGTATTTGGGTGCAAATTTTTTACAAGTGCCAGGTGTTACGTCGACATTTCTAATTGCCAAAAATTCGCCAACATTGAATTTCGATGGTGCTCTCTGCTTGACTGCTATTATAATTTCATTTATTTTCTGTGACTACAATTTTCAAATTTGCTTTATATCTTATGTCTTTTAAATCTCTATCATTATCTTTATTTAATTTATCATCTAAATACTCATATAATTAATCAATAACTGGACCTCTTCGATCTACTCCAAATAAAAGCATGCTCGGTGTCTTTAATGTACTCGCATGGACGGAATTGTTAAGTGCATGTTTGACCTTATATATGAGTTTATACCAATCAGCTTGATAATAACATAGTTGTTAAAACTCGATTTACTCTCTCTACCTGTCCATTGGCATGAGGTGCACAAGTCGCCACTTGTATGTGTCCAATATAACGATCCGCCAAAAATTCACTAAATTCCAATGAAGTAAAGCAACTTCCTCTATCAGAGATGATCCTACGTGGCGTACTATAGAACTCGAAATATTTTATTAACTAGCAAACTAATAAATGCTTCCTTTTGGAATTTATACAAGGCAAAGGTCCCAAATGATCTATGTGAATTGTATCGAAAGGTACCGGCGCTTTAGGTATACTATGTAAAATTCTATTGTTAACTGACTTCGGGACAGAATGTAAAATCCATTTAAGACAATTCCGAATTAGCTTTTTTATTTTTGTCCTCATTAAAGGAAACCAGTACTTAGACTTCATATTATTGTAATATTTATCAACAGCTAAGTGACCCAGCCTGTCATGCGATGTTTTATATTAACTCATCTTGTATGCTTAATAAAGCTTTATTCTGATCCGTATCCTCGTGATACACAACACCGTCTATCAAAACAAAGTTATTTACTGGTCCTTTGGTTAAATCATCACGAATTTTACTAATAACTTCATCTCTCATTTGCTCCGTTTGTAATAAAAGGTCCATATCAACTGGGCTGACACCCACCGTACCAACTAAATGATTTAATTCAACTTATTTTTGCAACTCTACTAAACTTTTAAATTCTTACGACTCTGGTATTGCTAACGGATATGCTTTTAATATTCCTAACTGCTCGGACGATCTTTCTGATTATACTGACATTTTTTCTGACTGTTCTGACGGTATCTCTGACTGATCTGACTGATCTAACGGTATCTCTGACTGATCTGATGGAATTTTTGACTGTTCTGACGGTATTTTTGACTGATCTGACGGTATTTCTGAAGGATCTGACGGATCTAACTGATCTGACGGTATTTTCGACTGTTCAACTATTCCTGTATGCTCTGTCAATTTTGGAACTACATACGGCTCATCTATTACCCTATCAACTCTATTACTTAACAATTCTGTTTGTCTACTCAAAGCATCAACATGCGGCATACTCTCTCCAGGACGGTTTTCAATTTTATAATTATAATTCTCCAATTCCAATAACCAACGAGCAACACGAGGGTTTATTGACTTCTTACTTAATGTTTGCACTAAGGAATGGCAATCTGTAACAATCTTAAAAGGCATGTGTTCTAGATATACTCCAAAACGACGAAGGGCATAAATAATTGCAAGCGTCTCAAGTTCGAAGCTGTGGTACCTTGATTCAGCTGCTGATGCTTTTAGTGAATAGTAAAAAACAGGGTGCATTTTTCTATCGCTCTGTTTTTGCATTAGAACTGCTCCAAAACCTCTAGATCTAGCATCACTATGTAATGTCTCACGATTTGGGTTAAATATTGAAAGTACCGGTGGAGTGGATAAACGATGTCTTAAATCTTCAAAAACACTCATTTGATCTTCATTCATCGGAAATGGTCACCCTTTCTTTAACTATTCGACTAATGGTCGAGCTATACTCGCATAAGACTGGACAAATCTTCGAAAACGGTTCAGAAGTTGTTCCAAAATTTCCCAATGCTCATCTAATGTTCTTGTAGCTACTATTATATCATCCATATAGACAACTATTTTGCGATTTCTAACTAAATCAATTAAACTGTTAGATATAAATCGCTGAGATACTAATGGCCCATTTTTCAACCCAAATGGCATTCGCAGACACTAAAACTGTCCATGCGGCGTTACAAACGATGTATACTTTATAGAATTTTCTTCGACACCGACCTGGTGGTATCCACTTTTTAAATCAATTACTGAACAACAATTGTTTCCTTCTAAATATTCAAGGCAATCTTCTATCAAAGGTAAAGGGAAGTTATCACGGACTGTGCACTTATTAAGACTTCTGTAATCAACAAATTCTGGTTTCACCAGATTTTTTTTAAACTAATACAATAGGAGAAGCAAACGGTGAATTACTCGGACGTATTATGTTATTTTGTTATAGTTGCTCAATAATTTCAGAAACCTTATCTCGTTCAAAATATGACAATCTTGTGGGCTTATAATGAAAAGGAAGATCATTAATCAATTTTATACTCATTTTGCAAACTGGCTCAGCTAACTCACTATTGAAAACATTTAAATAATTTTCGCAGATTAATTTATAACATTTTACTCTCTTGCCTAACCCAAACTAAATATCTAGACTTGTATTTAATTCTTCCGTAACACCTGCACATAAATAATCCATGTCCTTCATCCACTGATATTAATCATTGTCTGTGTAATAAATGATTGATTTTCATATATGCCAATGTTTAAGCTATTACTTAATTTATTATGAAACAGAGATGCACAGGAAATATTTAAATCAAAATTATTGCTCTTTAATAATGACTTATTTTCGTAGTCTGAATTGTTTTAAATTAATTGTAATTGCAGAGCACTGAGTGCGTCTCTACCAAGTATCATAGTGACTGGTAATACGTTATTATAAACAACAGAAACTTCGATTTCATAAATTTTCAGATTAAACTTGTAACGATCGGGGCGGGATAGCTCAGTCTCGTCCAGGATTCGCTGCAACAAATTTATATTTGTTGGGCGCGGTGCCAAAATAAGAACTCCGGGGTCTAGATATAAGTAACTTTCACCTCTTTTCCACCACACCTGTCTTAAGCGGGGCACAAGACGCCCTATCTCTAACAATTAGTGCACGCCCGACTCGCCGGTCAACGCCGTCTGGGTGATCACGCCGCGCTTACGCTCCGCTTGATACTTCGGTGCTACCCACACTCGGATACTCTCGCTAAGCTTCGCTCCGCTAGGTACTCTGGTGCTGCACGCTCCAGATGCTCCCGCTAAGCTGATGCGCTGGCAACCTCACCGTCCGCCTGGGCACTTACAAAGTACGAGGTGGAATGAAGTGGTAAAGACTGGACTCGCTTGGTCAAAGGAGATCCCTTCCAAAGGCTTACTGCGTGATTGCTGCTGATGACTGACCTGTTCTGCAGTCCCCTGAACTGCTCCTTGGTTCGTTTCCCAAGAAGTCACTGTCACTAGCACTAGCACTGGTCACTGGTCACTCGCAAATCCACTGCGATATAAACTCCACAACTAACTGCCCCGCCTTAAGTCCTGCCGCGCGCTTTTATACCCAACTGCAGCGCTGCTGCTGCCGATTCAGCAGCTCTCCCGCCAGAACTCCTCGCTCAGCAGATCCTCGGCAGCGCTGCTGCCGACAATTCAGCGGCCCGCTCTCCCGCCAAAACTCCTTGCTCAGCGCATCCGTGTCCCGCTATGCGCTGACTACCCGCTCTGCTGCAAGCTTTCTCTCCCTTTCTACGCTCCCACTCAATCTCTTATACTACTTTCTCTTCTATCGATCCTGCGTTCTCTTGCGCTTTTTGTAAGGGATCGCAGATTTATTACAAACTTAATATAATATATAACTGTGCCGCATAATGTGATATTTTCACCACCAATTCCTCGGTATTCACTGTTAAATGGATTCGACAACGTTACATCTTCTGGTAAATTAGATTTGTTAATGAAGCTGATGGGGCTACCGGTGTCAAAAAGAACATTAATAAGTCTAGCTTCTATGCATCTAAGTTCATTTATTCTAAAACTTACGAAATGATTACCAACTATATCGGCAATGGCTGGTTGATCATCTTCATTCGCCACTGTCTGCTGCAGTCTTCCACTCGCACGTTTCGGGCAGCTACTTAATTGATGATCCACGGCTCCACATGTAAAGCAACTATTCGGTGGAAGTATTAGCTTGTTGCAGTCCTTTATCATGTGTCCCGGCTGACGACAAATGTAGGACTTCATTTCCTGAACCGTCCCATTGCCACGAGCAGCGTTAGGATTCGGCATCGACAAACGGATTTGATCATATTCCATTAAACGGTGACGCAATTGATCAAGGCTCTCGCAAAAGTAAGGATATAGTTATGCCGCTCTTGTCGTTTAATGCAATGCCACACATGGATATGAAATATTAAAATGCAGTTTCACCACTCTTTTGCTTACGACGGTTAAGCTGCTCGTCGATTTCCATCTTTGCGCTTTCGCGTTTAAAAACATTAATCATCTGAGCACGCAAGGCATCCCAATCAGCTGCGCCTTGGTATGTAAAGTAAACTTTAGCTGATCCAATAAGAAGACGCCTTGCATACAACCAATAGCGATTGAGGGGCACTCTCAGCACTGCACATGCGGTTTCAAACTCGGCAATCCATAAATTAACAGGAGTGCCATCCTCGCCAAAAAAGGCTCCACAACCGCCATTAAGTCTGCGATGTCGATCCTTGAACAATTTTCAGGCATTCTTAAGCCGGCATGGTCCCGCTCCATATCGCGCAGAGTTGACTGAAGTCCCGCTACTCCTTGACAAACATCGGCCAGATCTTGTCGAAACGTGCGCTCCTCCGGATCTATCAAGGGCGCATTCTGCATTGGTATATAGATGCAGTTTTATCGAAATGATATAAGTCTTCTTTTGTGAGCCTCAATATATCAATATACAACATTGATACTTGATAAGAAAGCTTTGGGCATTTACCCCACACCTGATTTGTAAGTGATGGTCTTTAATTTTAATGATTCTTTTTTTCCTATTTTCTTGCGCGTCTGTTTCTTGTGCTACTTCTTTATCAAGTGAAGTTGGCTGCGCCTCATTCCTATATTTATCGATAACACATACTTACTACAAAACTATCGAATACACACAATATTATATTATTTATTTATTTATTTATTTATTTAAAGTTCTTCCTAACGCTACAAGTATAAAACTTATAATTTAATGCGCTAGTCACACAGGACAAGTTAATTTGAAATTATTGTTCTAATTATACATTGAATTTTAATTATACTTACTATATTAAAGCTAATATTAAAGCTAATGCTAGGGTCGCTTTGTTTTTATGTTATGCTAGTATCTTTAAAGTGCGAATTAAGTTTTTCTTTAAACTGCGCTGCACTGCTAATATTTTTAAGGGAGTTTGGAAGTTGGTTCCATAGCCTTATAGCGTTTATAA
>VNJO01006066.1:0-10123 GCA_008042535.1 Drosophila tani | reverse complement strand
CGATTGTCTCGGGAGAAGTAAGGCCTCGTTTGGTGTCCATTATCCCGCATATATGATCGGGGACTGTGGGTTCGCCAGTTGCTGTTATAAGAGTCCCGGTGCTGCTGGTCCTCGTCTCCTGCAATGGAAGCATGGGGAAATGTTTCTTGAGCCGAACTAGTCTAAGATGAAAAGGGGTTAATTATATAAATATAAATATATATCTTAATCATTATTTTAGTTATTAAAAGATCTGTAAACACCTCATTTTGTATTACACAGTCACATTAGTGACCAGTGGGTATAATGTTATCGATAATAGTCCTAACGCATAGAATTAAGATAGATTTTTAAGAAAAATATATACGGTCACTTTGGTTTGGCGTATAAGAACGATCAGCTCGTGAAAAATCGAGAAAAAATTAAATCATTAGAAATAAAATCAATCCGACGTTATTATTTAAAAATAAAAGCCTGGGAGATTACACATAGTTTTTTTAATATACTCACTGTGATTGTACTTATTGTTATAGCCTCCATTTCTCTGGTAACTCCTATTCTGTTGACATCTATCACCAGATTCCCTTCCATATTGTGATCTTCGATTGTAATCAGACTTCCCACTGCCATCGCTTGCTATGCTCGACTCCCTCGCGCGACTAGCTGCCTTTTTCTCTCGCTCTGCAAGACCTTTCAGGGAACTCGTGTAGTTTTGACGCTCAATCTCGTGGCCACGGGCAGAGGCAAAGGCTGTAGAGCTAAATTTAGGTATTTTTTACATTATATTATTAGGAACTACCTACTTTCTATTGCCTCCTTGGGTGTTTTCTTCATCATGGTGATCATGAAGTAACAGATGAGGTAACCCGTTCGATTCACGCCGTGGGTGCAATGAACTCCTATTAGTTTATCTGTGGGAAAAAGTCAGTTATAAATAAATAATTAAATAAAATTAAATTTAAATTAAGCTACATCGAATGCTAAACCAAGAATCAATGTTTTTGGCAGCACTCCCGCTTGCTTATGTTTGCTGCAAATTGCTACAAATTTCATTGCAAAACACGGCCACAGGAATGTCCTCTTCTCCTGGCTCCCTGACACTCCTCCTCCATCGCTCCACGCCCATTGGTAACACCCACGCGGCCGAGAGACCGCAACAGAAAACCGGCCCCGACCTGGCCTGCTCTGGCAATTTGGCATAAAAGCAGAAGCGACCTGAGCTAAATCTAGAAAACAGCGCACCGCGCTCTCTGCCAATAATAACATTGGCTATAAATTTCACAAAAACATGTCAGCAGGAGGGATTTGTGAGCTGCAGCGGCACAAAGAGGGGTCCAGACAACCCACCAGGTCGCGGTGGCCTCTGTGCGGGTGCTGGCTTTGGATTGGCTTTAGCTTGGGGTTTCGGTTTTCGATTTTTGGCTTTAGCTTTGGCTTTAGCCCGGTTGTTCCTTGGTCATTGGCAGCCCGGCGACGAAGCTGCCAGTCAGTCAGTACGTCATGTTTGGTTTGCATTTAAGCCAACTTTACAGGCAGAAACGAAAAACGAAATTAAATTACGAGAATGCAAGCAGAGCATCCTTGTCCCTGAGTCAAAGGAACAGTGGTTCAGGGTCAATGAAACATATTTCAAGTGTTTAAAATAAGTTAAGAAAATGATTAATGATATAATAAATTAAAACAAGATTTTTTACAAAGTATAAATTGATCGGGGAAGGCCTAGAAATTGCTTGAGGTTTGAAATTCTCTGAAAAGGTGGCCAAAAGTATGCTACAAAATTAACTAGGAATCTTTAACATTTGATTGCATACTTTAAGACTGATTTTAAAAGGATTTTGAAGCCATATAAATATGTGAATAATAAATAAATGTATTTTTAGTTAAATATTTACCTAATTTTTAAAATTAATATCAAAATAAACATTTCTTATAAAAAGTAAAACTTTTATCACATAAGTATAATCATTACTTAAATAAAGTTGTGTAGAAAACCTTTTAAAATGTATTATTCTTAAAAATGTCTTAAAATCTTTAATCAAAGTCGTAAATAAATTTTTATTATGCCCACTGTTCCATACCAACTACCTCGCCTTGTTCTTGATCCGAGCCTAGCCTTTACTACCTTCATCGCCCCGTTGACAAGTTGCGACCACCTCGGATTTGACTTATTTATCCTGATTTGTTTCGTTGTAAATATGTTGGCAGCCCTCGCTGTATTTATTTATTGTTTTGCTCTACGCGACTTTTTGCGGCGCCAGATCTTGTATTAATTAAAGCTCTAAGAGGGATTTCGTATCGAGTAAGAGGCATTCTTTACAGGCATTTTTGCATATATTGCGAGCTAAATCGGTTCGCACATACATTAGCGCAAGATGAAAGTGCCTGCGAAACATGAGGCGTAGGCAGCGCCCACAGCTAAAAACTAAATATTATGGATTTAAGTTTAAGGGGATTACATTTGGTATACCCTATAAATATTTTTGAGGACAAGAGAGGCTGCATTTAGGAAGGAATATTTGCTGATTCCTTTTATGTATAGATTATGGATTATGTATAGTTTTTTTTTCTCTGCATCAAAGCATCTTGCAATTTGCTTCGTTATGGAAAATATATAAATGAAAAGCGCGCCTGTGCGAATGCCTTTTGTGCATAATTGGAAATGCCTTTTCCCTCACTCTCTCTCGCGCGGCATGACTAAGCTCCGTGCTCCATGCTCCGTACGTAAGTGATTTGTTTGCCCGGGCTCCTGACTGGCAGACAGCCTCCAGAGAGATCCCAGAGCCAGCCAACTGACTGACTGACTGACTGATTGAGTGTGTGCGCCCACACCGTGGCTGCTAAAAAGGGTTAAATAGAGTATTTCTCTTTGCTGGCGGCACTTGGCATAGCGAGCGCACATTTCACCAGCTTGTGGCCCATGTTTGCGGTGCGCTTGCCGGCTGATAGGAATCTCTGGAGGCAGTGCAGCCTCGGGATTAGGATACGTGGTAATTGCAGGTGTCCCGCTGTCCCTCTGTCCCCCTGTTTTGATACGATTTTTGTTTGCATATTTTTGTGGCTCTAATTACGCGAAAAGATATGCATCTTCCGAGCTTGCATCTGCATTTTTGACGGGAAAGCGTTTCCCACGGCTAAGCGGGCGCTCAAAAAGGCCATAATGTTTGTGTGTGTGTGTGTGTGGGAGGTTGTGACAAGCACTCACCATTATCCGCATTGCTGGCAAGGAAGTCGGCCACGAAGCCACAGAATCTGCAAAGGAAAAGACACAGACCATTAGTTATAAATATTAGAATAAAATAAAATTTAATTAAAGCAAAATGAAATCAATTTTAAGCCAATTTAACGGTTTAATGTGTAACAAATTGGCTTAAATGTTTAAAATTCATTTTTTGTATTTTGCTTTATGAAAAATATACCTTAAAAAATTAGGAAATAATATTTTTGTGATGTAAAAACCCTATTTAATGTGTATATCTTAATTGGAAATATATTTCAGCTCATTTGGGTTATTAAATTTTAATAAATAATTAAAAGGGGTTAATTAATTAACCAAAATATCAAAGCTTAGGTTTAAGTTTAGTGTTTTTTGAAATTATATTCTCATATTGGTTTAAGAATCAAATAAAATCATTAATAAGGAAGCCGAAGAGGCATTCCAAAGCCTAGAAAGCTTATAATAATTCCGATTTTAGGTTTAAAATAAAAAATTCTAATTACTTTTCTGCCAAAGCCCGTGGTGGCGTCTGTTTCCCTGGTATCATTAGCTTCTGATGGCGCACATCATTGGCGGCAAAGGCGTTTGGATGATAGTAGCGATTCGTGTTGGTCAGATCGATGATCAGACCCAGATTCGGCACAGATTCCATCAGCGATTCGGGCGCCAGGCGCAGCTTCTCCTCCACTCTGGCGTTGACATGCTGCAAGAAGGGAGGTGGAGAATGAGAGGATAAGGCAAGGCAAATACACGAGATGGAGGCTCAGAAATTGCTCAATTTATGCGAAATGGCCCCGGGGGCCATGCAATTAATATATAAGGAGAGCGCTTGCAGCTTCGTGGCGTTATTTAATTAAGCAAAAACAATTTAATTTAATATTCATGTGGGGTCCATGTCCAGTCCATGTTCCAGTTGCCACTTTTATGCATAATTACAATGCACAAAATTCGTCGTCGTCGTCCGTTGTTTATTTATTTTTAGAGGGAAACCGCCAAGTCGGTGGTCCTTGCAACGCCGCCGTCACATCCATCAATTGGCGGTGGCGGCCCCCTCCTGTCAACCGGTTTCGGGGACATGGACATGGAATGGGGCCTATACATATATGGTTATAAGGGCCAACTTACCTCGTGCAGCGGCACCTTGAAGGCGATGAAACGCGTTCCGGGGACTCTTTCGCCGATCGGCGAGTAATTCAGCCATCTATAGAAAACGTAAACAAAGGGTTTTTTATTGGAAATCAAGCTCGGGGAATCCTTATTCTGTACTCACCTGTCTGGTATCGCCTTGCCCATTGTCGAATGTGTGTTTTTAAAGCTATAGCTGCCCCTAAAAACGGTAGTTTTTGAATTTTGTCAACAAAATTCAGAAAATGTGTTGTAATAAAAATGCTTGTTTTTGGAAGAGTTGCCAGATCACTAAAGTAAACACATGTTTCAGAGATGGCGCTGTTTCTATTACAAGGGTCTGGCAACGCTGGAGTGAGTGTGGCCAATGGTGCCATATCGAACAAGTCTGAGCGCACTGTGGAATTAATGAAAAGGGGAAAAGTTATAAAGTTATAATTAAAAAATTCAGAAAAACAAAAACTGGTAAAATTATATAGCTTTCTTTTGTTTTTAATTGAATATTTATATAAATGCTTCGCTAATTAAGCCCAATTAAGGGCAAACTAGTTTTAAGAAATAAATTAAACAAATAAGCGTTAAATCTTAAATTAAATAATTTTTAGTTTAACCAAAGTTTTATTTCTTGAGGTTGAGGAAGTTGTATTATTCAAATCAAGTCAATATTTTATCTACACTTCTCGGCCTGTGTTACCCCACTGTAAAGCACTGAAAAGGTACCAAAAAACGGCAAACGCCAGAACAGCTGATTCGGGAAGAGGAACCTTTGGACTTTTGTGATTTTTTGTAGCCGAGGTAAGTTTGATCAACTCAATTAAATTAATAATTAATTAAACTACTTTCTCCACCTCCCCTTGCATTAGATAAACCCAACTATAAAAGCCCGAAAATGTTCGTAAACAACACGCGGAATGTGATGCGCAGCAGCTTCGTAAGTGCCAAAAGATTAATAATAAAAAAGCGCAGGCGCTGGCGGCTGAGAATTAAATAACAATTTATTAACTTTTTTTCCTCTTCAAAGCTGCAGCGTTGCAAGAGCACTTTGGTGGTGGCCGAGCACAACAATGAGGCCCTCAATCCGCTTACCTTGAACACAATTTCCGCGGCCAAGAAGATCGGCGGTGACGTCACAGTACTGGTGGCAGGCACGAAATGTGGACCCGTAAGTATCGTCCCAAGAAGTCTCAATTATTTGTTGCTAGAGTGTGTTATATACCTAAAAATCTAGTAAAGATCTAGCTATATTTTAGTAGAGGCTTTAGCTTCTATATAAAGTCGGATCTTACTAGTTTTCCATCAGCTTTCCCTAGTATTTGTTGTGGAAAAAGCTAGCATATGCCGGCAAGCAGTTATATAAACAATTTCTTGCGAAGAAAAAACTACCTCAAAAACATTTAACACACAGATAATAATTTACAAATATTTTTTAATATTTTATCCTTTTATTTCCAGGCCTCCGAGGCTCTCTCCAAAGTTGAAGGCGTGACCAAGGTCCTGGTGGCCGAGAATGCCGCCTTCAAGGGTTTCACCGCCGAATCGCTGACACCTCTGGTCCTGGCCGCCCAATCTCAGTTCAAGTTTACCCACATCCTGGCGGGAGCCTCGGCTTTCGGCAAGAACGTCCTGCCACGCGTGGCCGCCAAGCTGGATGTCTCGCCCATTTCCGAGATCATCGATGTCAAGTCGGAGGATACGTTTGTGCGCACCATTTACGCCGGAAATGCCATCCTCACGCTGAAATCCAAGGATCCCGTGAAGGTGATCACTGTGCGAGGCACCAACTTCCCACCGGCGGCTACCAGCGGCGGCAGCGGAGCTGTGGAGCAGGCCCCAGCTGGTGATTATGCCAGCAGCCTGTCGGAATTCGTGTCCCAGGAGCTGACCAAGTCCGATCGCCCTGAGCTGACCGGCGCCAAGGTCATTATCTCCGGAGGACGTGGCCTGAAGTCTGGCGATAACTTCAAGCTGCTGTACGATCTGGCTGACAAGTTTGGAGCTGCTGTGGGTGCCTCTCGTGCCGCCGTGGATGCTGGCTTTGTGCCCAACGACCTGCAGATCGGACAGACTGGAAAGATTGTGGCTCCCGAGCTGTACATTGCCGTTGGCATCTCCGGTGCCATTCAGCATCTGGCTGGCATGAAGGACTCCAAGACCATTGTGGCCATTAACAAGGATCCCGAGGCTCCCATCTTCCAGGTGGCCGACATTGGCATCGTGGCTGATCTGTTCAAGGCTGTGCCCGAGCTGACTGGCAAGTTATAAGAGGCGAGAGAGAGATTGTCACGTGTTGTAGTATAAAGATTATGTACCGATGAATTGATAACTGTTGCATTTATTTGAATTTCTACCTGGAGTCCGCGGAAGATTTCCTCACAAATTTTGTAATAAAAAAAAACACAAGCCGAAGATCTATTCTATAAAGAGATTGTACAAAGTCTTATCAGTTTGAGAGGGATGTGATTGTGCAACCATGTTTGCGCAAAAGAAATATAAGAGGAATATTAATCAGAAATATAGACAATGCATAGATCGAAAAATCAACATGGATTAACCAGTTTTATCTTTGTTATAACGAATTTCAAGTGGCTTTTATCTGTCTATAATAATTGAGATAATTTGTTATCAGAATTCAAGATCATATCGTATGTTTACTTTTATTCGGGAGCTTTTATTAAAAGCTTAGCTAATTAAATAAATAAGTGGAATAAAGCTCTCTAAGCACAAAGCGTTTTAAAAGCTTAGCTGGCTTTTTTTGTCAAGAAATTTTAATGCATTTTCGCGCTGGAAAATATTTAAAAGAAATCCAAATAAATCTGTAGCGCCTAAGGTAAGATCGGAGCAACTTGAAAAACATCAACCAGAAGGAATATACGAGTATTAAAAAAAAAGTCTTCTACATAGACTTAAGTGTGTGTTTTGTGTTTGTAACCCTTATGCTTGTAAACCACGACGTGTAGGATTTGTTTTTGTACTTCTGAGTGCGTATTTTTATCCAGAAAATTTCTAAAAGGGTTTGAAAGCTGCTGAAAGGGTTTAAAAACTGCTGAAACGGTTTGAAAGCTGCTGAAAGGGTTTGAAAGCAGCTTAAAGATTTCTTAATTCATATTAAACTAGCAACTTTAGAACCTTTCTTATATTCAATTGGTAATTCGTTGGTATATTTTCGGTATTAAGAATTCTCAATTCATATTAAAACTAGCAACTTTATAACCTTTTCCCATATTCAATTCGTAAATCGTTGGTATATTTTCGGTATTATCGTGCTTATTATAAATCGCAGAACCATAAAAACTAAAATCAAGCCAAAAACCACTCCAATCACTAGAGTGGTCCACTCCAAAGGATTCAAGCTGTTGCTCGTAGGCAGGACATGGGTGTTGATGCCGCCCTAAAAGAAGAAAAAAATCCCTTAATAAATATATTTCTTAAAAGAAAACCCTGTAAAGACCTTACCCAACCACCATTCTCATTGATCCAAGGCACCAGTTCATCTTCGATGACCTCGGAAACACTCTCCATCAGCTTGGGCAGGTACTCCGGATGGCCCTGGCGCACACAGTCCACGGACAGGCCACCGGCAATGGCAAACAGCGAGATGACCTTGCTCCAGGTGATCTCCACACGAAACAGATCGCGACCCACGGCTCCCAGGAGCAAACTCACGGCATCTGGGGTGTGGAATTCGCCGCCAGGATTGCGGCAAATCTGACGGGCAACGCCATTGTAAACGCGCGGATGCATGCGCTCCAGTTCGTCGCCCAGCTGGGGATTTAATTATTAATTATCCCTAATTTAAAGCTGTTTTTAAGAAGGCTAACTACCACTTGAACTGCTGGAAAGACATCGCGGACAATGCCCATGGATGTGGAACCGAGTATGCTGCGTATGCGCTGCAAACCCAGTTTTTTATTGAACAAACCTGATCTTCTCAGGCGGCGCTTGATGTAGTGACCACACAAACAGCGACCCTGGGGAGGAAGGAAGGAAAAATATTATAGAAGTGAGATAAATATTTTAGAATTTTTTAAATATTTTTCTTAAGTAATTTCCTTTCGAAACCCCACCTGCGTGATGATATCCTGCGCTGGTATCTGTGCCGCCTTCCAGCCAATCGTATAGGACAGCTTCCTGGTCACCACATCGCTGACATTGCTCAGCCTCCGCCGCGTGGTCTCGCCCCTCTGACTGCCGCCCACCTCCAACAAGGAAGCGGAATGTAAAGTGGCGGGAAAACTGAATTTTCTACGATTCTGAGCCTGCAGCAGGCGCTCGCTTTGGGTGGTGGCCATCGGAAAGCCGTTGCTGAAATTATCGTTATTCGTGGGATACGAGGTGCCGGGCATCGCTCGAGAGATCCTGCGGGGAGTTACTTATAAGTAATTGGCAAGATGTGGGCAATGCCTAAACATAACTCATAAATCATTTTAAACCTAACATGGTTGAAGATCCAGTTTGCAGTTTGCAGTGAGCGTGTGTCTTGTTAATTCAATTAATTGCATTTAATTTGGCCAAAGTTTAGCCGCTGGGAATAACCTGTCCGGCTGTCCCACACATTGAACATTAAAAATAATTGGCTCAAAGCATAAATGTCATGTTTAGCTAATGAAAGCCAACACAAAAATAGGCCAAGAAACCTGGTGAATGAACTTGTGAAATCAGATTAAAAGTAAAGAGAACTCTTCCCACATGGACAAGTGATCGAAAATGATTGTAGGTGCACTGGAAATAATTTTAGAGGACTTTAAATTAAAACTAAAAATAAGTTTAAATCTTCGACTACATCTATATTTTATTTTTCCGCTCTTGAGATGATTTTTCCTTCGGAATATATTTTTAAATCCATAAATAATTAGTTTTCTGATAAAGAAATACCATTTTAAAAACTTTGTAAAAATTCCTACATTGATTTTAAATCTCTAAATAATTGTACTAAATTTTTATCTCAATTTTTCTCCGTCTAGATTTCATTATGACGCTCTTTGGTATGACTCTTTACCCAAAGACTGCCCAAAATGGTCACATTACCGGACAGATTGTCGGCTCGTTAGGTTTGATTGGACTTCTGGCTAAACAGCGCTCAGCAATCCGCAATATGGCCAAAATAATGCTATGTTCGCGGCTGTTGTCATTAGTTGTCCACAAGCGAGATGTCAAATGGCAAATGATTTGTGGGACGGCCGCGGCAAGTGAGTTCGAATCGAATTGAATTGAATCGAAGATGGAACCGAACTCTGATCTGGCCTATTCCCCGGAGTGCACTTCGCAATTAGCTTTACATAACCTGACCCACTCAACAACGGATTCGGACTTGGCTTCGTGACCAAGGAAAGTCCGTTGCTGGTACACCAAAGTCGTGTGTGTTGTGCGTCTTTCTTGGCCATTAAAAGTGATAGCTGGCTCTGGGAAAGTGTCCCAGCCAGAATAATACGTTCCCAAAATTAATCCAGGCCATTTGAGTCACGCCCTGAGCTCAAGAGCTTATAAAAACCCTGAAAATCGAAGCCCTATCAGTCAGTTATTGGTGAAAATGCCAACCCGGTGGACGTCTCTAGTCATTGCCCTTTGGGGGTTGCTAATTATCGTGGAAATTCAAGCGGATGTGTCTCATTATTATGCTTCTCCCTTGGAGCAATACGGGAACTATCTCCATGGACAAGTGCCCTTTCAGTTGGGACTATCGCCGCCTGCATTATATGGACCTCCGCCTCCTGCTGCTGCTCCTCCTGCTACTGTTGCTGTTGCTCCTCCTGTCACTCCTGCCCCAGTGGCCACTGCTCCCGTGGCCACCACGGAATTTAGTCTGCC